>JASANE010025600.1:0-18150 GCA_030248225.1 Trileptium ribeirensis
GCACGCGTCGGCGTCGACATCAGAAGATTGCATTATTACTAGTCGGGTTCACCAATTGTGAGTATCAATGTTTTTTGGTGTTTTATCAGCTAAACTGTAATCAAATTATCAAATTTCGATTAAGCTTCAGTCAGCCGGCTATCGGTTAATCTTCAGCGGTCTCGCCCAGTTTGTCACTCTGATTTACCAGTTAAAGATCATGTACTTACAAGTAAGATCAGTCTTCTGTGGTTTCTTCGTTCGGCGATCCATCATAGATAACGGTTCGATAGCGTAACGACCAATGATGAAGTGAACTGTGGCTGACGAATTGAATTACAAACTGAACATTATTAACAAACGAGGTAAGTTAATCTGAATTTACCAAGTGAAAATAACAGTGAATTAGTGAAGCAAACTGACTGACGAGCTGACGAACTGGCTAACGAACTGACTTTTAGAATGAAAAATCATCAGTTATATATTGTCGGAAACTCGTCCAGATCTGATGCAAATCAGATGTAAAACGTATGCAAATCAGATGTCATACGTTTCGCCATTGTTTACGCATTACATATCTGTTGGTTACAAGTTATGTATAGCTATATATGTCTTCGAATGCAAACTACAAAACCTGTTTGAGCGAAAAATTTTTTATCATTTTCGGCGGATTTTTTGTTCCGGCAAAGCTTCAAGTATCTTTAAATTCAGATTTAAGGTTCTTTTTACAGTTCACTGGTTTCACAATATGAACTTCACTAATTCCAGTACTCATTTCGAAATACTGTTAATTTATCACGTTTTTGCTGACGAATTGTCATAGAGCAAATGTAAATTTAATGTGAGGTTAGACACACGTCAACGCACGTTAGAAACTTATAAATGCTGCACTTCATTATGGGTCAGGTCTTTATCTAATAAACACTATTTAAAAACGCAACTGTTTTGCAGTCGACTGGAACGATTATATTCGACACGAATGGAAGAAAGAAGTAAAAATATTCTTGTTTACTATGGTGTATTTCACGAGATTTTTTTATACATTTAAGACGAATTCCAACCGAAGCGACCACCCGTTAACCCGGAACTTCTGTGGCTTACGCCGCCTCCGTGGGCAGGTAAGACGATCACACCTAGCTATGCATCTTACTATCAGTAATTTTATAATATGTAATAAACATTACTAATATGTATTAGTATTTGGATTATCAGCCGATTACATTGACCTGGATTTTAGAATGTTTCTAATACGTAGCGAGATAATAAAAACCAAAAGTTAGGAAAAGATATTTCAGATTCGTTTTCGTGTTCTCTCAAAAACTTAATTTGTAATGAAAATTCAGTGAATTATTAATATTAATTACATAGCTAGTCTTTAGGTTATAAATTATAAAATACATTTCCTCCCGCCATTTTCTAAATGACTCACTGGTGTGGCTAACTTTGTCAATATTGCGGTGTGATTAATGTCTGGATTTCCAGTGACAGGTGTTTCATTTTTGATTGTATTTGCACATGTTTCTGAGCAGTTGTTGGTCAACGTTTTTCATGCCAAAATTAGCAAAAATTTAAGTGTATTGGTGCGTAGCATGACAATGGGCTGGTCGATTTTGTTCAAGCTCTTAGATTATAAAAGTGTGCTTAGAGACTTACTCGTGGGGTCAAATTACTGCAATATCTTCTTATGCTCGGGAATTATGGCACAAAACCGTTAGTCATTACAAATTACCACAAGTTTTATTTCTATCATTTGTTTGATGCTATTACCTAGACTAGTTTGGCTCTAATTTTGACAGTTTCCCAAATGCAAGAGTCGCAATTATAGAAAATAAAATGTAAATCAAGTGGCTACTTATCAACACTCTTTACATTTTTCTGTAACTGTTTCCATATTATTATTTTAAAAATATGCAGCTTCGATACTTTCTAACAATAATTTCGAATGTACTTGATAGAATAGACATTTGTCGCCTATCAATTTCTTATAGCTAGGAGCTGTGAAAAACGTGTTTTGTCCCGACTGACGTGACTCTAACTTTCTTGATGTAACAGACATAATCAATGAAATTCTTCTCAGCAAATGTAACGTAATTTAAATATTGTATAAAATTTTATTACGTTGTAAAACGCAATTGAAAAATTTGCCGAGCCAATCCGGTAATTTGACAAAAAAGCCCAACAAAAAAACTAAAACTATACCTTGCACCTACGATTTGCAAAAAGGTGTCGAAGTTTGAATCCATTTTTCATAACCAGCTTTTTGAGTTGCGTCATTCTTGCATATTTTTAAGCACTTACAGGCGAGGGAATATTTAAGTGGACAAACACCCAATTTTAACTTAAAATCAATCCGAATTTTTCTGCCTTCAGCAATAGCCGAATAAGTCTACATTCGTGCAGCAGAACTTTTGTTGCACACACATATTCTGAAGAATATATTGCAATTTATAATTTACATGGAATAATTGCGTCGATGACAATGATATCAGTACAGTAGCCTTTTAAATTAGGAAATGCTTGGCTTAAAAGATTTGCTATCATCGCCTGAAATTTCATAAAAAGATTGGTTGGTTCGATTTGTTCTAAAATTTCACAATATATACATGTGTACATATGCTCGAACAGTATAAGTACAGAATATGTATACTTATGAATGTCTTATAGTGGCTTCATATTTCTGCGTAATAACGGCAGCAAATTTCGAACCAAAATTAGCTCAAGTTTCCATGCTGTCGCTTGTATTTTGTGAATTACTGGACCAAATTTGGTTCAAATTTTCTATTTAACAGTACTTTATATCGTTTACTAGACACAATATAAATCACAATATATTCTTTGCCGTACAACATGAATATTAGCAATCCTAACCCGAAAATGGGAAAACCCCTTATACTCATAAGTTCTTAGCGAAGTTGATCAGGATGGTTTACAGCCTAGAGTTCACTTATTTCGACATTTTTAAATAAAGAAAACATTCTCACCCTTAGCACAAAATATCTTAGGAGACTACCATGCTAATGCTTCCTGTAAACAAAGCTTTAACAAAAAGGTATCAAACATCAGAAAGCTGGGGTTTACTGCGTCCACAATGTAGTACCCTAAATGTGTTTGCTGATACAATATAGGCTTTTGATTATTGACTAGTCTTTTCTTAAAAATTATTGCAATATGCTGCACACGGTTCATATGTGATTTACCGTCCCAACAGTATGGTTCTGACAGTTTCTTTACGCAAAACTGAACATGAAAGGTGAAAAGAATTTCACGCTTATATGTGCATACTGACGAGTACTTTATAATCGCTAATAGAAAATTTTCAGGAATACTCGGGGTGCATTTGTGGCGTTGTTGCATTATTTCATGGACAACGAACCGAGATGGCTAACCACAGGGAAACAAATAATTATACAGTATAGCTTAATGGCTACTAGACTGGAAGTTGCTTATTAGAAAATGGATATATTATATAGCAAAAATATTTTTTGCTTGATTAGAAAGTAGATATATTGGCATTATTAGTCCGTTGGCGATATCATACAATGCTGTTGGAATCTGCATGATGTAGCATTCTATAATCGACAACTTATGTAAATTCCAAACGAATATGTTGGAAAGAAGATTATGTTTCTTATTCGTGGTATAACATGCAACATGTCTTAGCATACGCTGTATCACAAACAGCTGTTGAACGTCACAACTATAAAAGGGTATATCATTGTGATTACTGTTGGTTTTACCGTAGAGAATAGCAACCTTTAATCGTTCCCCTGCTGCTGCGTCAATCAACTAAACAACTGCTGCAGCAATAGTCATGATTTTTCAGTTTCATAATCTAGGACATAAAAGTTGATGCACATCCCTTTTCCAAAAGTGTAATGGTTTTGTAACGGTTTTGATGGCTGTAACGGCGAAATTCAGGTAGCACGTTGATTGCTGTGTGGACGAGTGGTCTAGCCCGCTGGTCCGCCGTAGTAGTGTAGAAGATACTGGCTCAACTCACACCGGCACCTTAATTTTTATATTTGGGGCATTTTTGTTCCGAGCAAGTCAGTGATGCTCCTAACCTCTACAATCATTATGGGACTAACATGGCAGTAAGAAAGGATGATTGAAGTCCTTGCTATGTTTTGTGTTCTATTGATGTGCGTTAACAAACGATGAATTTTATATGTCATGGTCGAGACTATGTAGGTTCACAAATATTAACGAGCAGAACTATGAAAAAATATCAAATAACAACATGTTTGCTTCAGGTTGAACATATGACCCCAACACTGCATAAATCCAATGGTCCGTGCCACGTATGTAGTTATTTTTGTCAGGACCAATTGTGCTAGACAAATAGGATTTCGATCATATATATTCTGACGTTGTACATGATGGAACAGGACATGAAACACTGGCAAACCAGGGGTATTCGAACAAGAAAATCTCAGGCTTTACGCTTCTCAGCTCTTTCTACTAAGGTACTGTGCCTGTGCTGATATTTTTTTGCAATTCCGAGCTACCGTATAAAGAATATGGAGACGTATCATCTTGTTCGAGATCTTTCTCGCAACACTGGTGTAATAATTACCTCACATAATTTTGAAAATAACATGATCGTTTAGTTAGGACATAAAATTTTTACTGTTCCACTGAAATATATATAACAAAGCATTGCGATTGAAATTCAAACTACATCAAAAATAGAGCCACCAACTAGATTGCATCTTATCCTATCCACGTACTATTCAGTTCCATACTTGTAGCGGGTCTTCAGTTTTTGTTCCGTAAGTACATAGGCCGATTATGCACCTGAAAAACTCTGCAGAAGATATTGGAAACAATTTTGGGCAAACTAATATATAGCTCTTTCAAAGGCTGTTATAATTGCAACAAAAGTTTCCTGATCGTACAAAACCACTGTTACGGTGATAGATTATATCACTAATACTATAGCAGCACGCGTCAAAAGAATTACTATCAAAAATAGCCATACATAATACTATTTTAACGCATATCCAACGGCGTCATGGTAACATGGTCTCTGTTACTTAGTTACCGAATGAATTGTGACCAGCAAAATTCTACCGGAATTTAGGTTTGACGCATAGTGCGTCGGTATATTTATAATAATGCATCGGCTTATTTTTCTCCAGCGTTCATGGACCAATCACCAACTCAACGAAGACTACACCAACCTGTACCGCAAACATTTCACGCCCAACATCAACAACTACTCCCGCCACAATCGCATTCTAATGGTCTTGCTAACGATGATCCAAGAAGACTTCAAACTTATGGTTCTCCGAGCCCCGCAAGAGCCGGCTATGGTGTGAATCCAGCTGTCACTCAAAAACCAGTTGTTCCAGGTGGAGGTGGTTACGGCAGCAATGGCAGTACTCCTGGCTATGGGGCTAGAGGTATACAAATATTTGGGCCCCCAACGCTTTACAATAAAACAAGTGTGTTTTCTATATTAAATGTATGTATATTAAGGTTTTATACAATATATATTTGTATTTCAAAACGGGGAACACCTTCCATGAGTGTTCAAAGCTAACTAATGTTGATACTGAAGCTAATTTTTAGAAAGCCCAAGTTAATCCGTCTCGTGAATAAGCATCGTCGTCGAAACACGACACTAGAAATACCGACGACTGATAGACATACTAAAATTTTATAGAAATTAAATTTTGTAGAAACTGTTAGGCTGTTGAAAACTAAATTTTCGGTGGCCGTTTCCATCGAATCAGAACACAGCTATTCAGTAGGCGTAATTTGAATGCTGAAAGCTTAATTTATATTAACGAATATGATACCTGACTTTTACTGTATATTTGCTAGTATAAAGTGAAATGAAGTTATCATTCATAAAATTACGACCCTATTACTGCAGGGAAGCTGTATCCTTGGTCTGTGATGTATTATTGTATATATTGCCTAAATGTCTGACAAATACTGATCGACGCGATAACCGAGATTATGCAGACTTCATCTATGCCCGTCTCTGTGCTCTCTGACCGGCATGTGTTTTCTGCTGTCTCGCCGACACAGAGCGAGCATTTGATAGATTTTCCTACGAAATGCGTTCCTATTCGCGTGTTTAAATTGGACATGGATATAGTTGCCCTGATTATTTTCCGTTTGGAAAGTGGAATTATGTCAGTTTGAGCACTCCAAGGAACAGTATTTTAAGACAAGAAAAAGTTTTTATAATAGTCCCCGAGATGAATTTCATTTGACAACAATTAAATCCTGATGTCATTTCGAAATTTAAGTTGAATGGGATTACTCCCAGATTAGCTCGGTTTGAATGAAAAAGAGAGACGTTTAAACAACCACATTTGGATTACAATAATACACAGGGCAGCAATGTTTTATTAACCTTCGACGTTCTATACAAGTTATAGATTTGATCCTTCCCAAGAAGTTACTCTATGTACACATTACAGATCAATGTGGGCTGTTTAAAGGTAAAAACAACAGAATAAAAGCGCTGCATATGCTGGACCCCAATTCCATTTCTTCTAAAAGTGTTTAACGACAACTTGTTTCACATATGAAGCTTTGCCAAAATTGTTTGAAGCTGTAATGAATTACTTACAGTAACTTGCTACATAAAGAGATTACCTTACATTGAAGATACTTTGGCCTGTATCCCAGGAAATCGCTTTTGCCAAACAGACTTACACTAGCTTTATGAGGCTTACAAGTTTCGGATCTTGTTGCAAGAGCATCCACATGAAGGGACATTTCAACTCTATGACATATGACACTCAACCGCTTTCATCATTGAAAAATATGTAGTATATTTTGTTGTCGTACTGGTGTCCGTTAAATCTTAGAACGGTTATAGATGGATATGGCAGCAAGAAGAGCTCCGGAATCATTCCAATAACGTACAATGGTTTGCCTGTGAAGCCTGTTTCAACCGGTCGTGGATACGGTACAAAATACGGATTCGACGCTGCTCTGCAACCGTTGTGTTTTCTAAAATATAAGTTTAGCAGCATTCACCAATCCGTTCAGAATTTTAGATGTCGCAGTAAAATTATAGTGCTTTAATACCGAAGCATATCGGTCTCTGACAACAACTTGCGTATCGATATACAATGAATTTTCGTACTCCAAAAGTGAAGTCATACGAATTTTTATCTTGGGTTTATTGCTTTTTATTGTTAAATGCAATGAGATTTTGTTTCATATTTTTGAAGACATCTGCTTTGCTTCAGGTTCTGCAAACAGTTTATATTTATTTCAACCATTATTTACACATAGCTAGTATATACTAAAAAGTTTCAGAAATATCTGTTAAACGTAGTTACCCATTTTTGGAGCAAACACAAAAGAATTTTAATGATCGTAATCATTTTTGGGCAAATTATGCGATATATACAATTCCGTATGATATATGTATTGCAGCATATGGTTAATGCCAACATTAATCCGACCACCATGTAATGCGTTGTAATTTTTCTCTTATAATGACTTTAGCAGGGTCATGCAATATAGAGTAAAATTTAACGGAATAAACAAAATATTGTCAGCATGTGACAAAATTTCATCTACAGTCGCAAGAGCAAAACGTGCCATACAATGCATACTTAGCTACGAAATTATAGGTATGGTGAACACAATGAAGTGCCCGTTAATGTTCTTGTTTCAAAGGCTTCAGTAAAATCTCTGCGTCTGTTTTATATATATTCTTACAAAATGACTTACATCAAGTACCTTTGCAGGATTTTGAAACACTATTGCCTTTTGAATTGGGGTTACTTTCAATCATGAATGGCTATCTTCAGCAGACACAAATGTTTTTCCGTGTTAACTATTTTAATACTTGTAAATAGCGTATATATTTATAATATACCGTCTAATCATTGAAAGATAAGCTTGGATCGAAGGTAATAACGTCAAAATTGTATGTTGTCAGTAATGAGCCAAAAATTAGTAGCAAGTTTAAACCATTTGATTCAGTTAAATTGTGCGCAATTTACAGCACGAGTAAATTGGCGAAAATATAATCTTAGTTGCGGATGTTTAACTTATTATTCATCTTCTTTAAAGAATCGCTTATGAGAGGCTAGTGCTCAGTAGCATGTCGGTTTCTGTTTGCAACCTTGAGATATTTTCAGTATGTTAAGAATATTAAAATAGCTTACTTTTCGAAGCCTTGACTGAATCTCTAACTTTAAGATTAAGCAGTATTCTGCTGACCAATTATTGTAGATTTGAAGGCATGGCGGGTACATTTATTAACTGATGGATTTTAATAAATGGCGCATAGATGTATCGGATAGCTGTAACGTAACACGAACGTAAACTTAATATCAGAATATCAGCTCTGGGATAAAGGATACGTGTGTCACCGCAAAGAAATTGACGCTCGCTCAAATTTGTAGTAAATTTGCCAAAAAACTGCAACACCGGGATCACTAAAAAATCTATTAAAATGACACTAGACAAGGTATCTTATGATAATCCAAATATTAATAATTTCATCATACGTACGATTTCTTACAAGTTATACCGAAAATCGTGTGTCTAACTGTTAGTATACTTCAATTTTTAATTGTTCAACAGTTCTCGTTCACAAACGAAAGCTGGTGCACTCAATGAATGATTATGATCACGTACCCGCAGAACTTTTAAGTAGCATTATATTAAATGTCGCTTCAGTAAAATTGGTTAACCCAATCGTCAGATATATACTGTTGTTGCAAATGATATATAGGTTACATAACGTAAAATGGCCAAAAAAGGCGATTTACTGTAGAAATTAGATGTGATGTAAATTCATAAATGCGTATCTACCTCGAGATTACTACAACTTATCAACATAAATATTTTGAGCCATTGATGAAACCGCTTCACCTATTCCTTGCTGAGTTATGACGATTAAAAACTTCATCGCGAATTATTTGCACTAGCTTTGTGATTTGTAATTAATTGCTACAAGGCCCCACTATCTATGGTAGCTGGGAATACAGTGTATAAGTAAAGTCGTAGTACGTACTAATTGCTAATGTGATGGCAAAAATCATCTTTGGAATAAAAATTATGCTAGTTCTTTTGCTACAAATTAAAACTTACGTATAGTTAGAGTAATTTTCCATTTAATCGAAATTTTGCACCAATTCGGTAGAGCATGCACAGATTAAAAATCATTAATAGTCAACCTATTTCACTTCTTGCTACTGCCATTCTTTTAGAAAATGTTTTATTACAGGCGGTTTTCCGACCACTTAGTTTTTGGAAAACATTGGAAAGCAAAAGTACCAAGAGTAGAATTCTGTAAACCCGGTGCTCTGTTGAAGCTGTTAGGCTAAATGTGCCAATTAAATTGACTGTTTAAAAATGGAACTTAATTACTCAACGGACAACTGCTTAATTAACAGAAGTTAACGAAGTAGTAATGTAATTTGATTAGAATATATTAGGTAGGTACTAAAAGATTTGTTTATTCTGCATTGAATACATTTCTTTTTATGTCTTAAATTTCATTACCTGAACTTAGTTTTAACTGTGAGATACTCCTCTTGTGTGCACCTATAAATATTATATAAACATTACAAAACAGTGACTTTTTCTGTTTTTCAACAAGTGGACTGTCATTAGAATATGGTTCTATCTCGGGAAACCAACAATTTTATTCGGCGATTTAATTGGTGCTCCTTACGGAATTCTTGTTATAACGTTCGCCAATCGGAATTTTTGCTTTCTAATAGAGTAATTGTACATAGGTGACAAGTCATTCAATGCCATACAGTACATCGAATGGTTGATTCAAATACATAATAAGTGAGTGTATGCAATGCTTGCCATGTGAAATGTTTAAATTTCAAATAAAAATGCATACCATCGATTGCTGAAACACTTCAAAATGCATAATCTTAAATCTTGAAGGAAAAAACGACGTTAACGGCGTAATGCTGTATAAATTAGTGTAAGGTCCAGTCGCAATATGTAAGGAAATATTTTTGTAGTATTCAGTACAACCTTGATACACATGACATTATTTATATAGTGATTGTGTGTACCGTTATTTATAGGAACACCATCGTATGGATCTATTCCAGGACCTACCACCGGTTACGACATGGCCGGGACACGGAGTGGGCCTGGACGTGGAGTTATTATAAACTACGTTTCAGGTGGTCAGTCATCATCTTATGGTGCGCCAGTACCTGCACCTGTTGGATCATTTTATGGGAACTCACAAACTAGTCAACAGCTGTATAACGCCGGCAAACCACCAAGTGTTACTCCGTATCAGCGACCAGGTCAGGTAGTAAACGACTACCAGGGTCCAGGATTGCAATCCACCTATTCTCCTGTACGCACAACCCGAGCTCCATATGTGCCTCCTACGGTGCCACCGCTTGTTACAAGCGTGGCCTATACACCGCCTCCAATCAGTAAATTTTATAGTGCTGCGTCAACTTATGGTACCACTGGAATCGCAACTGTTCGTCCCACTGAACCCCAATACTGCATGTGTCCTTGTACATGCCCAGAACCTGGTAAGCGAACGAAATCTGTGAAGAGACGCGTTTCGCTTAGAGTGAACTCAATTTGTTTGCTAAAACTAAAGAGCATGCCAAATTCCTGGAATTTATGCGTATTGGAAGCCGCCAATTGATGTATGTTGTTACTGGTAGTCATAGTTACAAGTGATTTAGAAACTTAATACTATTCTACTATGAAAGTTTAATGCTATTCTACTATGAAAATATTGTGGAAATTTATGAAGAAAATGTCTATAAAATAAATTTTATTATCGAACTTCGTCACGCTTTGATTTTTCAAATTTACCGCTACGTATCAAAATAGCAAACATGGATGCTGAAATGCATTCGTGCTGAAACGGACATTAATATGCTCCACAAACAGATTTTAAGATTCTTCGATGGTTAGAGGATGTCTCATGTATTCTTTGGTAACTGGTTCGGCATTGAAAACGCTTAGGTAGGTACTTGCCAGGGTGTGTAGTTCGTGGTTTTGATTTAAACGGCCGTGTTTCGAAAGCTATAACTAATGATTTCGGCAAAATTTTACAGCAAATCATCGCTATATAGCCACCGTAGTCGCAAAATGCAAACAATAGCCCCATTCCTTAGCATAATAGCACTAAATATGGCGTTGCGAGGCTTGAGTGACCTTACAATTATCACCATGCAGAAATGAGTCAACTAAATCTGAAAAAAATAATTCAGTTTTGAATTGTGTTTTTGCTTTGAAACGTTGTGACATGGATTACTTTGTTGATTATGTTGAGCTAAAAGTTCAGCCAATTTATAATGTATGAGAACATGTAATAATTATCGAGCTCGACGATAAATAAAATCAGTAACTTGGGTTACGTTACTTCGAAGTTAAATTAGTTATGTTAGCTGATCTTTTGCGCTAATGTCCATGGCCCCCAAAATCCCAAATATTTAAATGCTTTATATGATCCCTTGTGCTTATCATCTGGTTATGTTTCGAAATACAACTGGTTTGTACTTTTGACCAATTTAGGTCTCAAAGACGCCTATATAACAAAGTAATCCCTTAAAGATGCACATAAATTTAGAATTAGCAGCTCAGTCACTTACATTACTAATGCATTACACTCACATTTTGCTATCAATATGATCTCTTTCGTTCTCTTACAAGTGCTCATTTGTTGCTAGAACAGTTAACAAAAATATGTTTCTGGAACATGTAATTCAATGCCATTTTATTCGATTTCAGGGCGATCAGCACCAATGTATGGCGGTAAATGAAGAAAATTTTTATAAAGTAGTACGGTAAAACACTGTGGTTTATAAAAAGGAAAAGGCGTTTATAACTTATCGACTACACTGTTTGCCTAGAACGATGACACATATATTAGCAACCAGGGTTCTTTTCCATTATCCCCCAGCCCGCGTTTGCCCAAAAATGGTCAGATTATTGAAATTTTGGTATTTTTGTGATCCTCGAGACCTCCCCTGTTTATTTCAACTAAAAAATCGAATTTTTAAAGTTTTAGATTTTTGGGTCCCAAGGGCCCCTCTCGGGAATCCAAAATTTTTTTCTTAAGAATTGGATTTTTGCCCATCATTCGACGCTGCTTGACGAGCAGAGTGTAATAGTGTTTTTTATAACGGCATCCGATACAAGCATCCTAAGTTATGGCCAAAAACTGTTCAATTGCTGAGACTCTCAGCCTCCGATATTTTTGGCTATAACTTACGATCCGGTTACTGGATCCCGTTAAAATATAACCATTCGATTCAGCTCGCCAAGCTGCGTCGAAAAAGTTGCAAAAATCCAATTTTTAAGAAATTTTTTTTGGGTTCCCTTGGTACTCAAAAAATCTAAAATTTTAAAAATTCGATTTTTTGGTTGAAATGATCCGGGGAGTTCTCGAGGATCACAAACAGACCAAAATTTAAAGAATCTGATCATTTTTGAGCAAACACGGGCTGGTGGATAATGGAAAAGAACAGTAACCAGTTCCTCAAAGCTAGGATTTAACAAGCTTAGTTGTAGAAAAGTGATTTTCGGCTGAAATTTCAATGCAAGGCGATATTGCATATTGTTTTTTCTTTAACGAAATGTGTCGCAGTAGTATATTATATTCCCAATTTATACGGTTATAAACATAGCAAAGTCTTCGCTAAAGGTAACATATTGGAAAATTACTCGAAAAATTAGATTCTTCTCCGTCTTTATCTGTTAAAGTTCCCTTAACCCTTCGCGTCCTGAATTAATTTACATTTCGAGTATCGATGAATAATTATTGGTAGTCCCGAGATATTGTAATTCGAACGCTAGAATGAAAGTCACACTATCTAGCCATTGAACCATTACTGGAATCTTTAAGGCTCCAATAGAAGGGAGCGAACAACAACACTTGTACAATCATGGAGTATTAGACTGATTTAGTTAATACACTCAGACGGTTATGCAGGTAAGTGCTTTACTGCATCAAACATGCTTAAATTATTTTTTATTCCACTCGTGGTCGTATCAAAAATCTTCATAGTTGTAATAGCAAATATCGTTCATTCCTATATTCAGAACCTCCTCCTATTTACACAGTGTAAATTATATGGCTTTTAAGTTGCTAAATAAATAGATACCTGAAAAATATCGCTGAAAAATAATTTAGCTTAAATAATTGTGAGACACTGAAACTAATTTAGTGTGAACCAATTTGTACTGCTACAAAATGATTGCGAGTGCATGATTGCACATAACATGGAAAATATTTGTCCTTTAAAATATTTCGTCAACGAAAAATTTCTGATGCAGTTTTGAACCTACTTGCTGGCGTGGAATGCATGAACTTTAACTATTATGTTGCACCACCCTTTCTAAAAAATTGCTAGCGATCACATATATTGAGTATACCGCAACGACGGTATCTAAATCACAGCATACTAATAAACGTTTGTCGTGTGCAATTAGGTTTAAATGCACGCAGAAATAATTTGCGACTACTGCAAGTTGACACCTGGCTATATTGATACGAACGAAAGAAAGTCGAAAGTAATATCACTAATGCTGCAGCTGATACCTTAACACAATGTTACACTTTTAAATAACCGTAATTGTGTTGTTATTTAAAACTGTAACATAGTGTTATGGTATTATCTGAAAGATTAATAATACCTTTATATAGCACCTTTTTCGCAGAACGCTTTAAATGAGAATACGATAGGAACGTATCCAATATCTATAAGCGAAAGCCTGTTAATGGCACAGCAAGAAAACAAACACTATCATGAAAATAAATGAGTTTTAAGTTTATATTTTAATTCAAAGGCAGTCAGATTCGAACTGCGAAGATGCAGCGGTAGGTCTTTCCATAACGCCGGTCCGATGAAGCTAAAGCTTTTGTTTCTAACAGAGACATGTCGAACTATACATTCGTCAGAATGCCTGTAAACATTTCATAACTGCAGCATATTACGAATATATACAGGTGGATTTGAGGCGAGAACATTGCGTTCGATTAGAATTACTTTAAAACGAATGCGTTGTTCCAAATGTAGGAAATCGAAATCGTTGCAGTTAGTGTGATGAAAATTGCTTCGCAGTAGTCAAATCTGGATATAACAAATGCTCGAATAATAGTCTTTGCTGGCTCGGTATCTTGAGATACTACATCATGTCGATGCAAGTACGAACAATAAGTCGTCACTAGGTAATTTGCACTAGTTTTTATTGTTTCATATTTGTTGTATTTTAATAAAATATTTAATACATCGAAAAATAAAATTTAGTGTATCAAATCTTTACCCTTTTAGCGCCTGTTGTTCTACTATATAAGTCTAAAAGCGTTGTAATAACCAAACTCGAGTGTACTGCATAAGTGTACTCATATTGTTGTTTGCTTGCTTTGCGAGGAGCCCAAAGGATCCGAGCAGTAACTTCCACACAGCTTGATGATTATAATGTAACTTTTACCTAATCCTGGCGGCTTCAATACCTCGCGGCCACCAATAATTCGATACCATTCAACGGTACTGGACATTAAAATAAATTTAGGACGTAAACGGTTAATTTCACGCTACATATAACGTTGGATTGATACTGGTAGCATCTATTCTGTTCATTTTAAGATCGTTATTGTAGGAATGGAATTGTATGAATTCGTTGCAGGGGAGCCAGGCGTGCCTTGTTCACTGTAGTGGGTGTTTTTCAGTGTTGAAGGTATCGGCACGTTTAGTCACAGTACGAGGTGCAGGTGCAATTTTTTGCCGTTAGGAAGCCAGGAGCGTCCTTTTTTGCTCATTCAGCGCACTGAATGCGCAAACTCTTTTCAGATCAATCTGTGGAACATTTTGCAAATATGTTAGGGATAATACTGGCAATGACACCAGCCCCACTACTATTTTCCGGAGAAACAGCCTCCCTACCAGGAGGATCCATACCTCATTTACAAAGAAAAAGCTGTTAGACGGTTTGATCCCGAGTCTATGGCAGTGCTATCAGTATTCATAGAAAATGACTTTTATTTAGTAAAATTTGTGTATTTCTGAATAGCCGTGCAGGATTTTGAGCTTTTTCCTTTTTATGACCATATTGTACTACAACATATAATTACCGCACGTGCAGTATAATAATAATATAAAAATAATGCTTCAAAATTCCAGCTTCATGTGACCGTTCTATCAATTTTAATTGCTAAGAATTATTTTTAATTTAGTAATTCTGGTAGCATATATTTTAATGCAATTGTCCACCATAATAATTAACATATAAAACTTCTGCAAGTCCTGACAAGCCGTACACTTTAGTAAGCGGAATTGCAGACACAAGGGACATATATCTCGGGGTTTAGCCGGGTTCTCGGGGTTGGGGGTAGTTGGATCTGTTGCGCCACGTGTGGGACAGGAGAACTGTCGGTGAGAGAGGGACCTGCGACGCCTCGGGAAGAAAAGGAGGAAGGCGACCAGTCAAGGAGCTGTCTGACGCCTAAGAATTGTAGCATACACACGGGGGCCGGTGCAGGTGGCCGCCCCCAAACAAGCAACTCAAGTCGACAAGTTTTAAAGACACAGTTCTAGAAAAAATCACCTGCCGTATCGCATCACCACAGACAATGAAAAGGAGGCCTAACGGACGGTATATAATATCCACCCTCTCCCCTTACGAGCATGTATGCACAAAGGAAGAATACAGTTCATATTGGATCGCCTCTTAGTGTTTTATTCAAGGAATGTCATGGATTATATTTAACCATTTGGTATTTCGGCGATATCGAAACCAGACGTAAACTCAGTGTATTCTTCTAGAATCAACCCGCGCATACCGCATACGAAGCATATCATTCAAGTAGGATACATCAGTCCTTGATTGCGCTTATGTTGTTTCATTGTATCCGTATCCGCAAACTCAGGAGAATTATTAAGGATTTTACATGCGGATGAAGAAAGTCATGCTATTGCCGCTGAAAGTAGTCCGCGGATATGTCCTAATTCTATCATTGGGCTTTTAAGTTTTGATTTTAATCAATTTTAACCAAAATTACTTCTAAATGTGATTTTAATTGGTGCCGATGCAGTACATAGCCCACCGATCTGTTCAATTTGTGCGTTTGAAAAGTTAGTCTATACGTGCTGCTAGTTTTTATTTGTTATTTTATTCGAAATTATTTCTTCTATGCGATTTGTATTGGTCCCGCTATTTTCACAGGGGAGCAAAAATAAGTTTTATGTGCGCTGAGAGACTCCTAGTAATGCGTTTATAAATAGCTCGCCGGTACATCCTATTTCCTTCTTGGACAGTTTATGCTGTTAATATTGTCATTTTAAACGAAATTATTTCAAATTGCCAATAGTAATCCCTACAATTAATACTGGTGTTTTGGCCAACCAATTGAGAAATACTGTATGAAATCAGGACGACACCTAAATATTTCAAATATGTTGGTTTTTATATTTAGAATTGTTATTACTATATTCGGGACAGTTAAGACATGGTGCCATAGAACATATCCCAGAGATTCTTGAAGACGCAGTCCAGGACGGTTGCTGTACGAAAATTTAGTCTTTTATCGATAGCCAAAAAAGACAAAATCTCTAAAAGCTAGCTGTTAGAGAGTAAAAACTTTTGCAGTTAGCCATAACAGATTATTGTCTCTACCCAGGGGTCGATCTCGAAAGTGTGGGGAGGTAACTCTGGTCATATACATCTTAGATAACTATAAGGTACACTCAGCAGCCGAGTTTTGCAAAGCACCAATTATAGGCATCAAACTCCAACTCCGATGCGACGTTCACGACATAATGTCCCCAGCCCTTGACCGCACGGCGTCTTGAGCACGCATGCTTTTTGAGAAATATTATATACATATTTGTTTGGCAGTGACTACAAGAAACAAAGGTTCTAAATGGTGGGGATATTATAACGTAAACGCTATACTGCTATACAGCTAAGTGGTACCCAGCACAAATGCAACTTAGGTTAAAAACCATGTAAATCATTTAAAGATTAGCCAGAACACCAATCTAATGCCTTGTAATCAAATGATACGTAACTGATCAAATGATACGTCAAATGATCTGTGAAATCAATTGTCAAATGATACGTAATATGATACGTTAGTCAAATTATAACGTGAAGGCCGCATGACCTATACTGCTATATTGCAGATTTCAGTCAGATTGATTGCCTCAGTATATTCACAGTATGTGTGGAGTAAAGCCAAATGATTGAACCACGACTCTGACATAGCTGTACGAAACCAGGTCATTAACCGACGAACGCAAGAGAAAGATGATTCAGGGGACGCTGTTGTAGGAGGAATGACAAGAACCAAACTGACAACGTTTTCCATCTGTTCATAAATGCCTCTTGCCTCATACGATAAAGATTTTAGCTAGTGAAATATATGTTCGCTGATTTAACTGAATGTTTGAAGAAGGCCAATTCTTGTTCCAATATATGCACATCAACTTCACAACAGTAGTATTCTGGCAACATCTGTGCGTCTTTTTAAACAGTGTCTCCTCTGATTGCTTTAAGGTGTCCATATTGGGCTGATCAAATCGATCGGCGATCGACTGCATGACGTAGTCCAAAAACTCAAACCACAACTGTCGGTAATGTGACTCCAAAATTTGTGAAACATGCGGAGCTGCGGCAGTTACACGGTGCTCGTACCTTTTCGGCGGTCGTTTTGTCCGGGAAAGTGTAGGAGTAAGAAGATGCATTGAGTCGACCAGCTCTTGTGATCTATTCCCAATTGTGGCAAATTTCTCATACGTCATAAATCCGCGATCTTTGTCTAATACCAATTTTGCAGCTTCTGTGGCAGACAAAATATTCATATTGTGTCTTTGTAGTTTTGTAGCTAAAAAGTCAGTTTCAGAAAAGACAGCTTCTGACATTAAAATAGATAAATATGATGATGTTTATCTTTATCTGTTGGATTAGGATGTGACAACGAACATAGTAATACTTGTTTGGCTGTGAAGGGTCAGCGGTTCCAGCTTCGTAGTCCTTCTCACCGGTACCTTTACCAATTCGGACTGCAGCCACGCTTCCTTTGGGAAAAAATCTTTTATTGTACCTTTACTTTTGCCGGATATTTAGCCAATGGTATATTACTATTTATAAACACTTAATAAAGAAAAACTTCATGTATACACCAACCAATAGGAACTCAAATTGATAAATATGTAATCCACTATCACGGTCCATAGA
>JASANE010025602.1:0-76526 GCA_030248225.1 Trileptium ribeirensis
AATAGGCTGATGTATGACGCTCGGAGCTGAAAGATTTAGTCGAGCGTAGTACATATTAGTCAAGAAACTTGAAAAATTTAAGTCGGATACGTAGCAGATACATCTATTGTGGTATGATGAATAGACCAGTTATGATGCTATTAATCGAAGCTAAATCTTTCAGCTCCGAGCGTAGTACATCAGTCAAGAAACTTAAGATCAAGTCCGATACGTAGCAGATACATCTATTGTGGATGATGAATAGACCAGTTATGATGCTATTAATCGAAGCTAAATCTTTCAAGCTCCGAGCGTAGTACATCAGTCAAGAAACTTAAAAAGATCAAGTCCGATACGTAGCAGATACATCATTGGTGGATGATGAATTGACCAGTTATGATGCTATTAATCGAAGCTAAATCTTTCAGCTCCGAGCGTAGTACATCAGTCAAGAAACTTAAGATCAAGTCCGATACGTAGCAGATACATCTATTGTGGTATGATGAATAGACCAGTTATGATGCTATTAATCGAAGCTAAATCTTTCAGCTCCGAGCGTAGTACATCAGTCAAGAAACTTAAGATCAAGTCCGATACGTAGCAGATACATCTATTGTGGTATGATGAATAGACCAGTTATGATGCCATTAATCGAAGCTAAATCTTTCAGCTCCGAGCGTAGTACATCAATCAACAAACTTAAGATCAAGTCCGATACGTCGCAGATACATCTATTGTGGTATGATGAATAGACCAGTTATGATGCTATTAATCGAAGCTAAATCTTTCAGCTCTGAGCGTAGTACATCAGTCAAGAAACTTAAGATCAAGTCCGATACGTAGCAGATACATCTATTGTGGTATGATGAATAGACCAGTTATGATGCTATTAATCGAAGCTAAATCTTTCAGCTCCGAGCGTAGTACATCAGTCAATAAACTTAAGATCAAGTCCGATACGTAGCAGATACATCTATTGTGGTATAGTATTAGCAGACCAGTTATGGATGCTATTAATCGAAGCTAAATCTTTTCAGCTCCGAGCGTAGTACATCAGTCAAGAAACTTAAGATCAAGTCCTGATACGTAACAGATACATCTATTGTGGTATGATGAATAGACCAGTTATGATGCTATTAATCGGAAGCTAAATCTTTCAGCTCCGAGCGTAGTACATCAGTCAAAAAACTTAAGATCAAGTCCGATACGTAGCAGATACATCTATTGTGGTATGATGAATAGACCAGTTATGATGCTATTAATCGAAGCTAAATCTTTCAGCTCCGAGCGTAGTACATCAGTCAAAAAACTTAAGATCAAGTCCGATACGTAGCAGATACATCTATTGTGGTATGATGAATAGACCAGTAATGATGCTATTAATCGAAGCTAAATCTTTCAGCTCCGAGCGTAGTACATCAGTCAAGAAACTTAAGATTAAAGTCCGATACGTAGCAGTATAGACATCTATTGTGGTATGATGAATAGACCAGTTATGATGCCATTAATCGAAGCTAAATCTTTCAGCTCCGAGCGTAGTACATCAGTCAAAAAACTTAAGATCAAGTCCGATACGTAGCAGATACATCTATTGTGGTATGATGAATAGACCAGTTATGATGCTATTAATCGAAGCTAAATCTTTCAGCTCCGAGCGTAGTACATCAGTCAAGAAACTTAAGATCAAGTCCGATACGGAGCAGATACAACTAATGTGGCATGACGACTATACCAGTAACGATGCTATTAATCGAAGCTAAATCTTTCAGCTCCGAGCGTAGTACATCAGTCAAGAAACTTAAGATCAAAGTCCGATACGTAGCAGATAAATCTATTGTGGTATGATGAATAGACCAGTTATGATTCTATTAATCGAAGCTAAATCTTTCAGCTCCGAGCGTAGTACATTAGTCAAAAAACTTAAGATCAAGTCCGATACGTAGCAGATACATCTATTGTGGTATGATGAGATAGACCAGTTATGATGCTATTAATCGAAGCTAAATTCTTTCAGCTCCGAGCGTAGTACATCAGTCAAGAAACTTAAGATCAAGTCCGATACGTAGCAGATACATCTATTGTGGTATGATGAATAGACCAGTTATGATGCTATTAATCGAAGCTAAATCTTTCAGCTCCGAGCGTAGTACATCAGTCAAGAAACTTTAAGATCAAGTCCGATACGTAGCAGATACATCTATTGTGGTATGATGAATAGACCAGTTATGATGCTATTAATCGAAGCTAAATCTTTCAGCTCCGAGCGTAGTACATCAGTCAAGAAACTTAAGATCAAGTCCGATACGTAGCAGATACATCTATTGTGGTATGATGAATAGACCAGTTATGATGCTATTAATCGAAGCTAAATCTTTCAGCTCCGAGCGTAGTACATCAGTCAAGAAACTTAAGATCAAGTCCGATACGTAGCAGATACATCTATTGTGGTATGATGAATAGACCAGTTATGATGCTATTAATCGAAGCTAAATCTTTCAGCTCCGAGCGTAGTACATCAGTCAAGAAACTTAAGATCAAGTCCGATACGTAGCAGATACATCTATTGTGGTATGATGAATAGACCAGTTATGATGCTATTAATCGAAGCTAAATCTTTCAGCTCCGAGCGTAGTACATCAGTCAAGAAACTTAAGATCAAGTCCGATACGTAGCAGATACATCTATTGTGGTATGATGAATAGACCAGTTATGATGCTATTAATCGAAGCTAAATCTTTCAGCTCCGAGCGTAGTACATCAGTCAAGAAACTTAAGATCAAGTCCGATACGTAGCAGATACATCTATTTGTGGGATGATGAATAGACCAGTTATGATGCCATTAATCGGAAGCTAAATCTTTCAGCTCCGAGCGTAGTACATCAGTCAAGAAACTTAAGATCAAGTCCGATACGTAGCAGATACATCTATTGTGGTATGATGAATAGACCAGTTATGATGCCATTAATCGAAGCTAAATCTTTCAGCTCCGAGCGTAGTACATCAGTCAAGAAACTTAAGATCAAGTCCGATACGTAGCAGATACATCTATTGTGGTATGATGAATAGACCAGATATGATGCTATTAATCGAAGCTAAATCTTTCAGCTCCGAGCGTAGTACATCAGTCAAGAAACTTAAGATCAAGTCCGATACGTAGCAGATACATCTATTGTGGTATGATGAATAGACCAGTTATGATGCTATTAATCGAAGCTAAATCTTTCAGCTCCGAGCGTAGTACATCAGTCAAGAAACTTAAGATCAAGTCCGATACGTAGCAGATACATCTATTGTGGTATGATGAATAGACCAGTTATGATGCTATTAATCGAAGCTAAATCTTTCAGCTCCGAGCGTAGTACATCAGTCAAGAAACTTAAGATCAAGTCCGATACGTAGCAGATACATCTATTGTGGTATGATGAATAGACCAGTTATGATGCCATTAATCGAAGCTAAATCTTTCAGCTCCGAGCGTAGTACATCAGTCAACAAACTTAAGATCAAGTCCGATACGTCGCAACAGGAACGAGGTTCCTGCTCCCAGCGTTGTATGTTAGTCAGGATTAGAGATGAAACTGGGTCAAATGGGACACAATTTTGGCTGGGTCAGACGGGTCACTGGGTCACCACCTCGGTGTGTCACTGGGTTGTCGGTCATGACGCAGTTGCCCCTATGCTACGAAGCATTCCGCATTCACTCATTATATCAATAGCTTAAGTTCTTTGTTTTTATTTTGAATATAATCTGTCTTTCATTGTGCAACTCTTTCACTGTGAATTCATACAAGCTGTTGTTGTTTTGATTTGAATTATATTAACAATTTGTGTAAAAAGTCTGTTTATGTAAGATCAGACGATGAAGTATAGCAATGCAAATCCGCGTTTGCTGAAACGGTCATACAACGCTTGGATGTGCCCGCGGAAGACTCCAAATTGACTAAACCCGATATATTAGTTCCGGTCCTCAGTAGAACTGGAATTCAGCACAATTGTGTCGATACGAAGGTCTAGTAGGTACATATGACTCGCAGGGCAGTGGCTCAACTGTGTTCAACCAATTGTCTTGGTGGGAACACAGAAATACCGGTTATGACGGGTTACTGGGCGCTATTATGATAGCACATGCATACACAGCCGCACGTAGTAGTTCCCTTGGCTGGGCTCAGTTAAGACAGTATCTTAACGCCAGCCGTACTTGACAGGTCTTCTGACTGGGTGCTATCGTAGTAGCCGATGTAACATTACGCAGCCGTACACATCTAAAACCGCATCGTAACTACAAAAGATTTTGTTGATAGAACTGGGTGAAATGGGTCACATTTCGGTCGGGTCACTGGGTCGGTTGTTGAAATGGGTCACTGGGTCATGAGACAGTGACCCAGTTCCATCTCTGGTCAGGATGATATATATAAGACAAGGTCAGGTCTTTAACAGTGTCGTAGATGGAACGAACTTTCCGCTCCAAGCGTTGTATGTCAGTCAAGAAGATAAAGTTAGATCCTTAGTGGCAAAGGGAACCATATGGCATGACGAAATGCAGTTTCAGCGCTATGTAGTGCACTAAGTGTAGTGCAATGAGTGATATTTTGATCGAAAACAAATTGGATGTGCCAAGTCCAACTCAATTTGCTGAGGGCCTTCCAGTTTCCGTCGTTTGCAGTATATCAAGTTTTCTATCAATTTTGTCATAAAGCCATGAATTGTCGTTTTAAATGAGAATAGTAGTCAGCAAACGTTTGCCCTGTTCTTTTACTTGTTAAGCCCTAAATCAAAGCCATCATCCGCCACAGCGAGTAGTCAGCAAACGTTTGCCCTGTTCTTTTACCTGTTAAGCCCTAAATCAAAGCCATCATCCGCCACAGCGAGTAGTCAGCAAACGTTTGCCCTGTTCTTTTACCTGTTAAGCCCTAAATCAAAGCCATCATCCGCCACAGCGAGTAGTCAGCAAACGTTTGCCCTGTTCTTTTACCTGTTAAGCCCTAAATCAAAGCCATCATCCGCCACAGCGAGTAGTCAGCAAACGTTTGCCCTGTTCTTTTACCTGTTAAGCCCTAAATCAAAGCCATCATCCGCCACAGCGAGTAGTCAGCAAACGTTTGCCCTGTTCTTTTACCTGTTAAGCCCTAAATCAAAGCCATCATCCGCCACAGCGAGTAGTCAGCAAACGTTTGCCCTGTTCTTTTACCTGTTAAGCCCTAAATCAAAGCCATCATCCGCCACAGCGAGTAGTCAGCAAACGTTTGCCCTGTTCTTTTACCTGTTAAGCCCTAAATCAAAGCCATCATCCGCCACAGCGAGTAGTCAGCAAACGTTTGCCCTGTTCTTTTACCTGTTAAGCCCTAAATCAAAGCCATCATCCGCCACAGCGAGTAGTCAGCAAACGTTTGCCCTGTTCTTTTACCTGTTAAGCCCTAAATCAAAGCCATCATCCGCCACAGCGAGTAGTCAGCAAACGTTTGCCCTGTTCTTTTACCTGTTAAGCCCTAAATCAAAGCCATCATCCGCCACAGCGAGTAGTCAGCAAACGTTTGCCCTGTTCTTTTACCTGTTAAGCCCTAAATCAAAGCCATCATCCGCCACAGCGAGTAGTCAGCAAACGTTTGCCCTGTTCTTTTACCTGTTAAGCCCTAAATCAAAGCCATCATCCGCCACAGCGAGTAGTCAGCAAACGTTTGCCCTGTTCTTTTACCTGTTAAGCCCTAAATCAAAGCCATCATCCGCCACAGCGAGTAGTCAGCAAACGTTTGCCCTGTTCTTTTACCTGTTAAGCCCTAAATCAAAGCCATCATCCGCCACAGCGAGTAGTGAGGATATGTTTGCCCTGTTCTTTTACCTGTTAAGCCCTAAATCAAAGCCATCATCCGCCACAGCGAGTAGTCACCGTTCCTTTCTTTTCCGCCCCAGCCCATTCCGCCACAGCGAGTAGTCAGCTAACGGTTGTCCTGTTTGTGTACTTGTGATGTCCTAAATCAAAGCCATCATCCGCCACAGCGAGTAGTCAGCAAACGTTTGCCCTGTTCTTTTACCTGTTAAGCCCTAAATCAAAGCCATCATCCGCCACAGCAACAAGACAGCAAACGAATGCCCAGTTCTTATAACTGTTAAGCCCTAAATTAAAGCCATCATCCGCCACATCGAGTAGTCAGCAACCGTTTGCGCTGCTCTTTTTCCTTTTAAGCCCTAAATCAAAGCCATCATCCGCCACAGCGAGTAGTCAGCAAACGTTTGCCCTGTTCTTTTACCTGTTAAGCCCTAAATCAAAGCCATCATCCGCCACAGCGAGTAGTCAGCAAACGTTTGCCCTGTTCTTTTACCTGTTAAGCCCTAAATCAAAGCCATCATCCGCCACAGCGAGTAGTCAGCAATCGTTTGCCCTGTTCTTTTACCTGTTAAGCCCTAAATCAAAGCCATCATCCGCCACAGCGAGTAGTCAGCAAACGTTTGCCCTGTTCTTTTACCTGTTAAGCCCTAAATCAAAGCCATCATCCGCCACAGCGAGTAGTCAGCAAACGTTTGCCCTGTTCTTTTAACTGTTAAGCACTAAATCAAAGCCATCATCCGACACAGCGAGTAGTACACAAACCACGTTGCCCTTCTTTCCAGCCAATCAAAGCCATCATCCGCCACAGCGAGTAGTCAGCAAACGTTTGCCCTGTTCTTTTACCTTTTAAGCCCTAATTCACAGCCATCATCCGCCACAGCGAGTAGTCAGCAAACGTTTGCCCTGTTCTTTTTCCACCTTTTACCCCACAGCCCCCGCCACACACACAACCCCCCCAGCCCAACAAGCCACTCCGCCACAGCAACACAAACCCCTCTCCAAACCCAAACAAACCCCCCCACAACCAACCCCCGCCTAAATCAAAGCCATCATCCGCCACAGCGAGTAGTCAGCAAACGTTTGCCCTGTTCTTTTACCTGTTAAGCCCTAAATCAAAGCCATCATCCGCCACAGCGAGTAGTCAGCAAACGTTTGCCCTGTTCTTTTACCTGTTAAGCCCTAAATCAAAGCCAACATCCGCCACAGCGAGTAGTCAGCAAACGTTTGCCCTGTTCTTATACCTGTTAAGCCCTAAATCAATGCCAAAGCCTCATCCGCCACAGCGAGTAGTCAGCAAACGTTTGCCCTGTTCTTTTATTAGTTGCATTTCCAGGCAAGTAAGCGTCAATGTTGTTTTGAATACGTGCATCAAAATGCCACACAACTATCAACGCTTTTATTTTAGTATCTCCAGTACATCACAAGATAAATATTCTCGAGAAGGATGCTGCAAAATTTAACAACCTACACCGTCGACGACCTGTTTGTTAATTCAACATCCATTCCTGTCACTTTTTCAACCTATTTTAAAGTCTAAGATATAAACCGCCAGAAGATATTCTCGGAAACGAATGGAAGTTAAACGCCGAGTCACAATATTCAGCTTGGACGTACCTAAAATAATAAAAGGCAACAACTTAGAAACTTGTTCTTGTGGAAAATAAGTATGGCGAATCCATCTTCTATAAAGCTGTGATCTTGATACAAAGAATCAGTATTTTCCTCGATTTAGTGTACTAAAGGCGCAACGGTAGCTGCTGACAATAATTTCAGGTTTTATATGTATTTATCAAAAGATAAACCTGGGTTTCAACATCCCTGTAGCGGAACCAGAGGACATACAACCCATGGTTTTTCTCCTGTTGCACCTGGTTTGTATACACCTGGATTTCCCCAACCAAACAAGAATGTATATTTAACATGGACTGTGAACATCCTCTGGCAACAACTATCGTGTCCAGTTTAGGTATTGCCAAGGTTCTTTTGCGATGTAAGATAAAATTTCCGCTTCATTGTCCATTACGCACGTTTGTAATAACTCATCAAATCACGTCTGAATAAGACAATAATATTCGCATTCCATTTGTGTTTATATTCCGGAATACAAAACCAATTCCTAATGGCTTGAGCTTGTACGCGGTAAGCAAAATCGCAAGTGACCATAAACAGCGCTTACGCGTTGCTACATCGGAAACAGTGTACGCGTACATAACGGAAAATCCTCCCTTCAGTCACAACTGGCTTGATGAAGAAACAGAAATCTACGCAAATAAATATTCACTCATTAGGGAAGCAAGGATAACCCCATTTTGTAAATATATATATTAAACCCAGGTGGCGTACTTCAGGTTCCCAAGACTTTTCAGGACTTACAGAAGATACGATTTCTTGAACCCAATGGATGTTGTTGATTATCCGGTGCGGGCTTCAAGTGGGTAACGCCCTATGAGTACCTATCAAGAATAATCGCGCATTAAGGACTATACATACAATTTCAATTGTGGTGCAATCTATTATAACACTCAAAACAATATAAAGTTACAAAGTTTATTTACTAAACAGATATACGCAATGTGGGCAGAACCTAAAAAAGTCGATAAGAGACGACACAGATATGCCAAAATCTATATTGAACCAACTATTCTATAAATTCATCATTTACGCGTACGTTTTCTTTAATGGGTATCAACAACGTCCAGAAGATCTAACCCATTTATGGATGGAGTATTTCTACATTTTCAGAAAAAGTTAGATCGAATTCCTTACCCCAGATACCCATCAGCATCTAACTTTTGGCAGTACCCGCGCAAAATTTTGGAAATAGCTGAAAGCAACTACGTATAGCGAGAAGATCCGCTAAGTGCAGGAAATTCATCCTAATATACGAAATTTTAATCACCTAAATATTGAGAAATGACGATACGAAATTCCCCATCTAAGACTTTACATTATCGGTAAGCTAAATTCATCTAATGGTTTCTTGGAAAAATTCTAGTCTTTGTTGCTGATAAGTTTCCTGAGAATCTGTAGTGACGATTTAATAGGTTTATCAGGGCTATTAATTCTTTAAGTGCGCATAATTTCCCAATGGATCAAACGCACATTGCGACTCGTTGTGTTAACTGAGTTTGTCGTGTATCGTACTACATTTGAACGCGCATTATTATTCGCTCGCATTATAAAGTTTTTTAGATGAATTTAATAAAAGATTTTAGACCATTAGATAACTGAATTCTGTACACAGAGTTTCATAAAATCTTATAAAGTTAGATGAATATTTTATAAAGTTAGAATAAAAAAAAAAATTTGAATTTATAAAACGTTAGACCATTAGACTCTTATTAGACCATTAGAAAATGAATTTGGGGTAAAAACTGGATCATCTAATGTTGTGCTGAAAGTCGTGTGTCGTTTAATAAATTCTCAGGATCCTTCACTAAAATTCCATACTATTCTATCTTTATATACAGTAGGTATTTATTTGAGAATAATACAAGCTTAATTAAACACAAAGAGGTTTATGCACAGTCTTGAAGATTTGTGTATTTTCATAATATATAAATTAGTTATCTGTACGCTTGGCACCAGTAGTTTATACGTTGTCATGATCGAAGTTGATTCGCAGGTAATGCCTCCCTGACATCTGAGCTCAACTGATATACCACATACATAATATTTTCATATATTGAATATAGATAATATATATTACCTGCCCCCTGCGTCCAGGTGCTTACCCATATTGATTGTGCACCACTAATTTCTGTTCGTAGCGCTCTGGACCATGACTTTCAACGGATCTGTTGCCGTTGTCGGTATGATATTCCCTCAAAATTTTAGTTCCGTGTCATAAATGAGTTGCCGTTTCTAAGTCGTCACGGCATGTCCTATCAACGAATCCATTGGTTGGGACGGCGACCAGTAGTAATCGTGGTGGTAAGTGCAGGTTCTATATCAAATACGTGACCGGAGAGCTCGCGTCCGCATGCTGCGCATTTCTGCATGCGGTACGGTGTGGACGGGTTGGCGCTGCAATTCAACATATGTGATGTCGAGTCCGGCTGCAATATCTGGGAATGAGACAGCAACAAAAATTTTCAAAGCATGACTAGTTGATGTATGTTGCTAGGTCTTGCAGATCACGTTTCGGATTGACCAGCAAGACTGGCTGTACAGCAGTGTTCTAGATATTAAGGTTTGTTTTAAGCAGCACCGTTGTTTGTTGCCAGAGATCGCCTTCAGCCGCGTTCTAATCAGCTGCGCTGATTCGACACAGTACCACCTGCAGCTGGGATGTGGACTCTGCTAATACTGCAATGTCATCGGCGTAAGTCGCGCCAGTGAAGCGCCGGCCGGTATCGTAAATCACTACTAATTCACCTTCTTAAGCGCCATTCGGATTACCTTGTAAACCGCGAAGTTGAACGGCATGGGGATAGAATTTAACTTCGCCGCTCGCCAGATTTGGCTTGGAACGAAGCCAATGTCTTGTTTTTAATCCGCACAACACTGAAGAATGGCTTAAAATCCGCCTTGATCAAGCGTTGAACCAATTTTCCCGGCACCACGTTTTCTTCCGGGAATTTTTTACAGCGACAATCTATGAACAGAGTCGAAGGGTGCCGTAAAGTCAACAAATGCTATCACAGTAGGTTGCCTGTATTATTGTCGAGCATGCAGTACCATCACCATATTATCCTTCATCAAAACTTATCCATCATGCTACAGCCAGGCAAAAATACACATTGCTTTTACTCGCGTTAACAGCTTTCAATGTTGCTTGAAGCGATTAGCAATCACGGCATCTAACACCTTAAATGCAATATTGAGAAGCGACATTCCCTGATTCTTCTATTGTTTATTGTAAAACGGGATAATGACATCGATACGGCACTATTGCAGTATCATGTCGTCGCGCCAAATTTTCGCAAGCAATACCCTGAAGTTCCTTCACTAATGCGGCATCGCCTACTTTGTAAAACTCTGGAGAGATCCCGTTAGTGCCCGCCGCTCGTCTGTTTCGAAGGCACCTTGCGGCTTGAACGACTTCGTCCTCAGACAAGTTGTCCAATTGCAGTCTTAAAATCCGCAAACTCCAGGTCATAATTGGAAATTTGCTTACCTGCGGCGTCGCTATTTAAGAGCGCATCGAAGTAATGGCGCCATCCATCAATCTGTGCGGAATCTGTAGCCGTTGGCGTCCGTGACCATACTCTTATGTGCGTTGAATTTTACGCTGCAATTGGGTCAGACAAAATTTTTTGTCATTACGACAGCCGCTTTCGACAATTAGACACAATGTCGTCGGGAAATTTTTCTTTATCTTCTAATGTTTTCGGCAAGCTGCTTCCGTAGAATCGGCCTTGGGGACTCAGCCCTGTTATGGGTCAGTACTGAATTCAATTGTTGGCTACCGCGACGCTCCATCGCTGACTCACTGCACTCTTTTTGTGAACTTTTTCACAGTAATACCTCGTCTATCGCCGCCGTGATGTTGGCAATTTTCAAAGAAACTCCAGCCTTGTTCAACAAATGTTGCATCTGGCGGTCTAAATGATCGGTTAGGTGAGTGTCTAACGGTAGAATCTTCGCGAACTGCATGGTCGCCCCAAGCACGATTTCCCATGGACGCTTAGTGCGTTGCAAGTGAATACTGCTAAGTTTGTGGCTAAATTTGGTAAAGACCATGCTGTGAGCTGTAAACAACAAGTTGCCCTAGAATGTGCAACAATCGTTGAATGGTGACTGCAGCTGCGAATTAACCAGAACATGGTCCAAATAGCGACCGCCGCCTTGAGATTCCCATGTTTGTCGGTAGCGCTGCTTGTGCTTGGAGTTGGTAGTCAATTTGGTAAAGACCATGCTGTGAGCTGTAGACAACGAGTTGCCAACAAATGTGCAACAATCGTTGAATGGTGTAACTGCAGCTGCGGATTAACCAAAACATGGTCCAAATAGCGACCGCCGCCTTGAGATTCCCATGTTGTGGCGGTAGCGCTGCTTGTGCTTGGAGTTCGTAGTCACCGGAGTATGGTTTTAAAGAACTGCGCCAAGAAAGAATCAGCAAGTATCATCTACTGTGCCGCGACCAAGACTAATTTTCCCACTGCGGGTTCTTCTCCTACGATCGGGCTCCGATATGGACTGAATCGCCACAGACAATAGGATATTGCCTTTTCTCGTAAGCAGAGTGCACTGTTGTATTGTGTGCTCGTAGAAATTGTCTTATTGCTTCGTCGCCAGCTTTGTCGGTATGTGGATATGCTACTGGAATCGTTATGCTCTAATGGCTACTCACTGACTGAGGGGCCGCTTCGATTTCGAGTTACTGGATACCACGTTAAGACTAATTAAATATTTCTGCTTTTCTAATTTTCTACCCCACCGTTCCTGAAGGTCTTTGATCCTGTGTAGAGAGAGTTTGTATTTTAGCTCTTTTCGTGATGCAGTGTCAAGGGTTCCTGTTGTCAAAAAAGACAAGTTTAGGATATCTTTTTCAATGTATGATATTCCGATTTGCTAACGAATGACCTAACAGTTCATCTGATCCATCCCACAGCAAATTTTGAAGCATTTCCCATGATATTGCCGATTGTTACAGGTGGCTTGGTCAGCGTTGGTGGTACTCAGGGCAACCCTTTGCACATTTCCCCCTACTAATCGCTTCTCGACGCGCTTCATTTTAATAAGTACGCATTATCAGAATCTGTTATGAGTAATAATTATCTGTCCTGGACGTTTCTGAAGAGTTGTAAGAAGATTTCCAAGCCCCCAACCTGCTAGAAAAAACAACAGTCGTTTACTTCTTTATCGAGGTTTATCACCCACTACTCCAAGTTCCCAGTTTTGAGCCCCAGCATTTCGCCTTTCATATTTCTCTTTACTACACGGCATAACCTGGCATTATATATAAGGAGAGACGTCGGAGCATTAAGAAGATAACATAATGTTATACAAAGTAATGCTATGCAAGTTGTAAAATGCATATGTTTATTCATGTAAAAACAGAAACAAGTTTTCAAATTTTATGTTAGTGGTCATACTCGTATTAGATAGTTTTAATGCTAATACCACTATTCCAGTCGGTTTGATTCTAATCGTTATTATAGCCACAAAAACATATCCCGACTGCCCAAATTTTATTGAAGTTAAGGGTCTTTTCATACAAGAATTTCTTTAGTATCAATGCACAAAATGGCCATGCTTGGGCATTACCTGTGAGCTACAAGACTTTAAATTGTTCAAATTTGCAATTTTTAATGACGGTTCAGCAGTCGTAGTTGTGCTATGCCATGCCCACCCTCCTTATGCAAATCGAGCAAATTTTCAAAGAAATGCTGAAGAAGCATTTATTGATGCTGCATTAATATACATAATAAGAGAAACTTCTTACCATTGCACAGCATCGGAACCGCCAACCTCGAACGGACCAACCAACAAGCAACTGAATAGCCAACAGGCCATCACGCCGTCAGCTGGCCTAAAATTATATAGACGCTGGCCGTTGTTTAACACTATTGCAAAAACTACCGTTATATAACAGATAATTATGTGGAATATTAAAATATGGGAAAATAATTTGATTTTTGGATACCATGTATATATATATTACTTTTTACATGCTAGAGGTCCGAGGTTCCAGGGTAGTAGTCGGGGTTCTCAGAAAAGAGGTAGACCTTAGGTCTCGCCAGTGCATAATGGGGATGGGGCTCGTCGTCGAGGGTTCGAAGCAGGGTCAGCACTTTCAACGCATATGTGGCAGGCACCGCAGAGAGGGGGTAAGATGACCTGTGGCCTTTGTGTGGGAGGGTGAGGAGGTACTTGGGAACGGCACATCGCGCTGAAGGGAAATATCGGACACCTCAAGGATAATAACCATTATGATCATGCATGCTGTATCTGTGTGTACTGGTCAAAAATTGAGTAGGCAAAATTATTTTTAGGCTCGTTTTTTATTTGATAAATCTGTTATACTTTTTCTAAATTGTCATAAAACATATAATTAATTTGTATTGTGGATTAAGTAATTTGGAAATTTATTCCGAAATTTCGATAATAAAACATGCATTTTAATATTGTTGTCCATGTATTCTGAACAGCCGAGCCCAACATTGCTCAATATCTAGGAAGTCAGTCGGGTGTTAATAGTACGTTTATACGAAAGGTATATTAAAACAATTACATTATAGCGCAATTATTTTGTCAAAGGCAAGAAGACCGAGATTTCATCCATTTTGTCGGGTTGCGTTTTGTCCTCTCTGATATATGCTGCCTGGAATCGCAAAGTTTTATCTACTTAGTAACTGAGAACCGATCCTAAATTGTTGTCGGAAGAAGCGAGCTGAGCAGATCGCAGGTGCGTAGCCAGAGCTTTCCGCGCGGGGGACGCACAGGATTTTGCTTAGTGGGACACAGTGTAACCCCGCCTGATTGCATTCAACATTACACTTTTGTTTTATGTTATACCCGAAGTGAGGGCGCATCTGGTAGCGCAGGGGATACGCTCCATCCCTCCCGTGCCCCCACCAACCATGTATAAGCCACTGTCCCAGGGGACATGGCTCAGGTAGAGCCCGCCTACCGCCGACGGGCTGGTTCCCCCTGCGGAAGCCGAAAGTGTTCGCTTACCGTGGCTACCTCCTGGGTCTTTGCAACTGAGCATGTATGTACAGCGCGTGATACTGCTGTTAAATTATAATAAAATATTACCTCCAAGCCGATCAGTTTAACTAAATCGAATAGATATACATTTGGTAAAATAAATGATATATTCTTCTCTTATCCATGAAATACAGTGAAAATTAGATTGAATTATAATGGCAAACGAATATGAAACAAGATGTCAACATGTACTTGCCTATTCTATTCTTCAGATTATGTGTTTGTGGAGTAGAACCTTGCTTCATAAACAAATCTCTATTTAAAAATAGTGAGGTTGTGTACTCATAGTAAACATCGTTAACACTTCCTTCTTGAATTTGAGTTTATTTCACGCGTATTATTCAAACAAACCTTATCGGCCACCGACTAATCCTGAATTGTTTGCTCCCAGCCTTGTAGACTAGCCGCTACACCTTCAGGAGCTGTTGATCGGTTAATATAGCAATTATGCCAGTTAACAACAACAAACATGGAAACACTCGCCGCATAATAAATTCAATAGGCAATTTGCGCATTGATAAGTTTCAGTTGCGAAGCGAACGGGTTATTTAGGTTGATGTTATCGATGTTTTATGTGTAAGTTATAAAATTTATAGAATAGTTTGGTTTATATCGATTTTGGCATATCTCTGTCGTTTCTTATCCACTTTTTTTAGGTTTTACCATATCTCGGCGCAATCTGTTTAGTAAATTAAAACTTTGTAACTTTATATTAAATTTTTTGGTGTTATAAAATTTTATCAAACGGAGTTTGAAATTGTATGTAGTCCTTAATGCGCGATTATTTGATAGGTACTAATAGGGCATTACCCACTTGAAGCCCGCACCGCAAGTAAATCAAGCACATCATTGGGTTATATAAATTTGATTCCGTAAGTCCTGAAAAGTATTGAAACTGAGAATTATTACAACCTGGGTTTAATATATATTTACAAAAAAATAGGTTATAAACTTCCTCTGGTCCCGTAATGAGTGAGTATTTATTCGTACACTTTGGTTCTTTTATCAAGCCAGTTCGCCACCGTAAAGGGAAAAATTTTCCGGTTATGTACGCGTACACTGTTTCCGATGTAGCAACGCATTAGCGCTATGTTACGGTCACTTGCGATTTTGCTAACCGCGTAAGATCAAAGCGATTAGGGAGAATTTACGGTTTCTCGTATTTATCTAATATAAACACAAATGGAATGCGATATTATTTGTCTGATTCGAGAAATGTGATTTGATGAACTATGAGCGAACGTGCTTAATGGACAATGAGCAGAAATTCGATTCGTACATCGCAAAAGAACCTTGGTGTACATACCTAAACTGGACACGCACAAGTTGTTCGCAGAGGATGTTCACAGTCCATGTTAAATATACATCTCGTTCTGTAAGTCGGGAAATCGAAAGACATCTGCAAACCAGGTGCAATAAGAAAAACCATGGTTGTAAACGTCCTCTGGTTCCGCTACAGGATGTTTGAAACCAGGTTTATTCTTTGATAAATACATATAAAACCTGAAATTATTCACAGCTACCGTTGCGTCTTTAGTACACTAAATTCGAGAAAAATACCTGATTTTTGTATAGAGATCACAGCTTTATAGAAAAGATGGATTGCTCATACTATTTTTCCACAAAGAAATAGTTTCTAAGTTGTTGCCTTTTATTACTTTTAGGTACGTCCAAGCTGAATATTGTGACTCGGCGTCTAACTTCCATTCGTTTCCGAGTCATATCTTCTGGCGGTTTATACCTGAATAATTTAAAATAGGTCGAAAAGTGACAGGAATAGATGTTGAATCAACAAATTAGGTCGTCGACGGTGTAGGTCGTCAAAATTTTGCAGCATCCCTCCCCCGAGAGCATCCACCCCTGCGACGACCTAAGATAACTAAATAAAAGCGTTGATAGTTGTGTGGCATTTCGTATCCACGATTTCAAAGACATCGACGCTTACTTGCCTGGAAATGCAACGACATCGTGGTAATTTTGACAATTTAGATGTAATACTAAGCGCCAAGGTCGGTGATTCCCAACTACCGTAAAAGCTGGAGTTTAAAGCGAAAATAGACAAAAAGAAGGAAACCATAATCCGATATATTAATCTTTAGTGCCTAGCTTATTAATTGCGAGCTACTGTTCGTCTTTTAGTAGACTAAATTAAGAGAAAACAAAATATTACCCAGCGCAAAATATAATTCAGAAAAGGATATTCGTTAGTTTCCCAATTTTAGTTGGGGAATAATTGCTTCTTACGTATATTGGCAGCACGTCTATCGCTTACATTCATAAAAGTTCAGTGCATTGCCATGGGCTTACTCAGTTGTCAAGCTTATTATCGCACTTAAAGCCAAACGAAATGAAATTTATAATTCTTTGGCTTTAAATTTATGTAAATCCCGCTCAATTCGCGTCATATAAAAAAGACATATATTTGTTAAATTTTCAAAGGTTAACTGTTATTTTCAAACAAATGTCCTATAAGTTTATCTTTGTACAGTGATTTTTTCAACATTATTTAAAACTCGTATATATTATTCAAACCTGCTTGTCTCAACCACAACATTAAACGAGCATTATTATGGCTGCTGGCTCTGGTCAAATTCAGGAAGGTGAACTAACGCTGAGTCCTATAACGATAGCGATGGATGTTAATCTACCAACGCATAGTGCAAGCTTTAAAAATACACCCAGAGTATCGGTTGAGAGTACGCCGTCGGTTGAAAAACATGTCCCCGGTGTTAACGAGGTGTACGACTCCTTGGATTACGAGCCTCAAGAAAATGATATAATGAAACAGGTTAGCTGGTGTGACAGTTGTGCAGTACATTTTATTTGAATCACTGGATGTTTCAATGCTACGGATGTACTTTCTGAGGATACAATTTATAATACATTTTGCATATTAACTTTAAGGCATGTGTACCATAGAGGTTAGACCCTCTAAAGCATATTTTATTGCCCCACCACCTCCTGACGCATAGCGCGTCCAGGGTTTGCGGAAAACGTGGGCCAATTACGGAAAACTTAACGGAAAAGATATGAAAAATAATTTGGGATAAGGGCAAATTTTTGTTACTCATCCCGGCTTAACCCCTCCGCCAGAACCGGAGCTGTGCCGTAACGACCACAATCCCGCATGTTCAGCAGTGAGCGCAACTGTAGACATGACTAGATAGCTCCGTATAGTTGCTCGACAAAGAAGATATAGTGGTCCTGTTTAGAGAGCGATCTCCTGAAAGCTTGGCGATTCCTTTCAGCACTAGCCGTCGGAATAACTAGGCGTTGTCCTGCAATGGTTCCCTTTATTTTTTAGTGGGCGTATGTGTCATCGAAGTCACTAAATTGTTCGCTTCACTGTAAAAAGTGTGGATGGGTCATTTCCTTTAGTGGGTGCTATCAATCTAAAAGGCTGTATTACTGAGTATCCGTCCTTAAAACTAAGTGATTCGTACAATCGGTGTTGTATCAACGATTTAAGTCAGAGTTGTGCTCTGACCAATTTCACAATATTCTTAAAAGCGAAACCGTTCGTTTAAGACGGCCCGTTGAGCCCAGGGAGCAGTGGCGAGGCTAGGGTGGGGGCTGGGGGGGCTAAGCCCCCCAAATTCAAAATCTAGAACCCCAAATTGAAACAGATTAGCCCCCCAAATTTTTCAGTTCCCACATTTTTCGCCCCACCTACAATCTTGACAGCTTCACGCAACAACCAACGAACGCAAGCGTACACACTCCAGCATACGAACACACTGTCTGTTCCGATATAAAAAGTTAATAGTTTAAGTTGTAGTTGTGTTGAGTAAGAAGTGAACGGTCGTAGGGCTATAGCCCCCCAAATTCAGAGGGCTGGCCTCGCCACTGCCAGGGAGGTAGATGACGAAAGTGGCTTAATTTTTGCGTCATATAGCCTGTGCGACTAATGCCCCTGGGCAGGAATTAATACGAAGCTAAATTCCAAGGAATAGTTTAAGGTCAATAACGATGTGCTGCTAAAGCCCCGATATAAGGTTTACAATTTGCGGTCTTCGCGGACCCGAAAATTCTCTGAGCCCCTCGGGTACTGGTCTAGTGGCGATGGACAAACCTCAAATTTTCGTGGGTACCTTAATATGAAAAATTCTGTGCGCGCACCTCTAACTAAGACCATCCCGCTAAGCCGACAAACAATTAACCCTATTGTTTAAGGGATGTGGTTTTCTGGCAGCTTGTTTCAGTGTACCAGCCAGCCGCAATAGCGCCGCCTTACTTCATTCGAAGATATCATTGAAGCAATGCCTTCAACAGGTGAAACTGAACTTCATAAACGTATTGCTAAAACGAACAGCTGCGTATGACAATTCATGTGGCGACAGTCGCTCTATTTTGTGTTTTATACTTATTCCAAACCGTATACAAGAATTAAACTTAGGGTTAGTATATATGCAGGTGGGCACAAACTGCAAACTGTTTACGACCCTGAGCTCGACATTAAGTAAGTAACTTTGGTAAGCATTGATTTATTGCTGATGCACCCTAAGAATGACTATGCTTTGATAAATTCTGCATTGTCTAAGCTATATCTTATCGTCCTCCAGGCAATGAGGCGTATTTATGCAGCTAAAATTATTTGCGGCAACCGTTTATAGCATAGTTGCCAATAGTCGAGTGGCCTTAGAAGGGTTGCGCACCCCAAGGTATGCCTTCTAGGAGGTTTCAGCTCCACATTCCTCCCACAACATTTATATGCATCGGAAATACCTCTACTTACTTGTAATAAACATACTGCACAATTATTATCATTATATAATAACGGGACGCAGCTGCATGGCGCAACTTCCTAACACCATGCCCACACGATCCCTGCTATCATAACCTGAAGGGTGGACCCACATTTTCGCTGTTTTGACGATTTTGCTAATTTCCTTGGTCAGACCTAAAAAGCCATAATGCTCAGCAGGCCGCAGGCGCACTTCGCGAGGTGTGTTCGAACCCTGCGCAATTGGTTACGCACGCGCTCTAGTATGTGGTATGATTGCTGCGGTCGACACCTGCTCACAGGCCATAGTGACATGCCGCTATTCCATATTTCAATTTCACTCGGAAGTTGTTTAGATCCCTGATACGAGCTAGGAAAGGCATACAAAATGAAGCGGGTAAGATGACCACATTAGTTATACTGGAAAATTTTCTCCATCTTGGCCTCTTAGGGCACTAATTCGCTCAGCGAAAGGTGTTGACTAATGTGGGCCGGACATGGTTCCTACAATTCCTGTAACTGTAATGTCGGATTTGGCATCTTACGCGGCGAAATGATTATTTGCTTAACCCGGACCGATCTCCTATGTATGTGTAATTTGATGAAATAAATTTGAATGAACGTTTGCACCCATTACTCCTTTAAAGATGGAGTTCGTTTTAGTGCTTCAATGGACCTTTGTCTCGCGCTCCGTCTTTCCTCTTTTAATCGATATACAATGGAGACAAACGTCGCACGTTAGAGCCTGGTATATCCTTAGGCGCTGGCGTGGGACGTTGGTCAATTGGACGAGACAAGACATTTAGAACATATAACTGCTACCAGCAAACCAACACTAGACCGCGACGATTAATTTTCTGTTAAGTTTATTGCAAAATAGGTCTAAATAGGATATGAGATAGATTACGTTATCAGCGACAAGTATGGGGCAATTTACATGATAATACAGAAACACACCAAAGGCAATAAAACGGGGTGATAACCCAGTGATACAAAAGTAAGTATTAAATATCACTGGTGGTTAAATCGATGCCGGATTTCCACGAGAACTTAAGTTTGCAATATCAGAATCAGCTATGGCGCTCTGAAATTAAGCTCTGTCAGGCTTCCCAATTTAGGTGCCTTATGGTTCCGGCGGGGTGTTCAGGATTGAAGATTCAGTTTATGGTTGAGGAGAATATCAAGACTACTGTTCGTCCTGAAGCAGCGATATAGGACGCAAAATATACATGCTAAAATATCGGACAACGACATTCCCTTATCAAAATAAACGACACAAATAGTATGCATGATAATACTGATACTACACATTGCATTATGAATATAACAAATGATAATGTATCTCAGTTCTAATCGTTCTCGAGAAGAACCTAGTTGCCTAGGAATTCTCCTAAGCCTGAGTCTATTGTAATGCTGTCCTAAGTTCGATACCTGACCAATTTGAGGGATCCTTGATACGCGATTAGTACTGTATGAACCATCATTCACCTAGTGAATTTCGTTGCCGGACGGGTATGTAACTAATACGGTGGACAAGGTGGGGCACTTCCGATTTAATTTATTCAATGATTAATAGTGTGATGCCTGACTTAACATGGCCTAAAATGATTGGCAAATTGTATATTAATATTATACACTTGGTTCGTGTGCATTCCATCACAAGTTCCGTAGCAAATCCACCGCCAGAACTTCAGAGCCCGCAACGGCGCGATCTGGCGTGTGGTAGAGGTAGTGTCTTGATATAGAACCGAGCATTGTAGCATGTAAGGCAGAACAGCGCACGGGCCAGCGTGACTAGGATAACAAAATTCTAACCTCTGTTCATTTATTTTACGAAGGTTCCGTTCTGGTATCCTCCTTCTTCCATTTAACAGTTGCGGTAACTACATTGCCGTTAGCGAACAGTAGGTCCAATGATGTTATAGGGGCCAATTTAGACGGATTTTGGGCACTAAATTAGGTACAGTGTTCTCACCTAATTTCTTTCCCTAGGACTAAATTAGCTGTGGAAGCACTACTTATAGACTGACTATGGAACTGCACTGAAGCCAGGTCTGGTCAGTTTAATATTTTACTTAGAGTTTTAAACATTTGTTCGTATTACGTCTGTTATTTCGACTCCGAGCGTTCACATACGCTTTCGACTTTCTCAGCTCGTATTGCGTATTTTTGGCTGGTTGTAGTATGTCCTCCTACCCATAACTCTCAGAAGACGTAGCCACTATTCTACGCGAAAGTATTAACCTAGCGAACTTCAATAGTTCAACCGCTAGAATTAGACGGGTCAGTGAATCTTAAGCAGTCCTGATCTATCGGTATCCCGGACAACACATGAGAGGTATGAATTACTTATTATTTCAGCAGATCTCCTTTGTGGCACCGGTTGATGTGGGCCAAAGAAACCTTACAAATTCTCAAATATTGCCATAGCTGCGTTCCGATCCATTCAGTTACACTCAAGCCTATACCTTCCTAGATTAATTTCTCTAAGACCAGTTAATGACTCATTTAACCTACTGCTCTAGAGAGAGGCAGTGGCCTTGCTTGTGATGTTGTTTTGATCCAGGTTGTCCTTGGAACCTCGAGAAAACTGAAAATCATGATTCTGATGGATCTCACCAAATCTAACTCCTTGTCCCTACGACCATCGCTGTCAACAGTTACCCCAATTCTTATTGTTTTAAAACTTAAACGAGGTAATCATGATATTTTTCATAAATTCACTGCGTTGAAAGAAAATGGTAGGATTTGGTTTTCTGAAAACCATGTACACTAAGCGTCGAGATTGTGTATACTCGCGTGAGCCGGTATCGTGGCGCGTTCATGCACTGGGAATGAAGCTGCACATTTTGACAGTTTTGAGCTTTCGAAGTTCGGGTGAGAGTCTGGTGCCACTCCCCTTTTCGTAATTTCACGAAAGACCGGGGCAACTTTAGAAGAGAATCTAACTTAGTTAATTTCTTTACGATTTAGCCCGCTCACAGGCTTAACACCGTGTCCTAATAGTAACCCCAACTATAGTACTTTTGTGGATTTTCCGACTGAACTACGTTCGACCAAAGTCGATCTGATAAAATTCGTATTCACAACTGCAGAACCGTTGGACGAAAAGACGGTGCTATGTGTAATTTTTCGAAGCCGGGGTTTGTCCAACTCTCGGCCCTATCTGAATTCTTCTTGTTTTAAAGCATCTGATTCTATTAAGTTCAATTACGAATTAGCCGTATGCTAGATTAAGCATGCAGCCATTACACAAAGCTTAGACCAAACTCCGTAAATATCTGATTTTCATTATTGATCACTTGCTAATTTCGATTTCCTATCTTCATCTTTGTTTCGGTCGGTGTGGATACTGACCTGTGAAAATTTTTGTCCACTGAGGCTAACCCTCAGCCATAAAAGGATTGCGACCAAGTCGGACTCAGAATTCTCCCCTAATATCCGCATCAGCATGCATAGGAATGACACCTAACTGATTAATATCGAAATTCCGACTAGTAAAGCTAAGAACCGCTCGGTTCCTTTCTGTTCCTTATTGTACCTATAACCTATCTAACTGAGGCATTCTCTCTTTTTAGAAACGTTTCTTCTTGATTTAACTAAGCCAGGCAACCACCGCAGCGTGCAGTGCATAGCCTGTGCAAAAGTAAGATTTAACTCATAGTAACCTACAATTGCCAGCAGAACAGTAATGCTATATTAATAAAGGCATATCGTTTTCTCAATGCAAGAATCCTACATTTTTGGGTGGCTGGAAAAAACTTCCAGCTTTTGAGAGATCCGATTTTCCACCGGAGGGATACCGCATCCAATCCTAGTTTGAGCTGAAGACAAGATGTTGTCAAGTATTTATGAAGTCCTTCTAATTGCAGTTATCCGACCTACCATTACTGCGTACTAGCATCTACCTGAGTAAAGTTAAAATCTAACTCATGAACGAAGGAGCTCTGCTGCCTAGGATGTATTGCTATTTTATGTTAGTGAAGCATCTCGGTGTTTGAGTGAGGTGTTCCATAGTTTTTAAGCAGCTGGGAGAAACCTCCCAGCCATATGAACGTCCTATTACTTGTAGGGGAGTATTAATTTGCCTACTACCCGGGTCAATAGTGAGGCGATTAAGTCATGCTACGATGAACGGGTATAAAGTTAAGATTCTATTACTCACTGATTTATGATTGGAACGACCACACACTCGTTTGTAAATACTGTTCCAATCATTGAGGCATTAGTAATTTTTGTGTAGACAGAGGAAATACTCAAGCTAGTCTACCCAGTGTTAATGTGGAATCTTTCCTTTCACGCAATACTTGGAGCACTTACTCATTGAAGTCCTATGTTATGGATGGTAGTCACTACAGTATGAAAGAAGTGACTGGCGTAAAACTAAGATTCTTCCGCTTACTTAATTACGAACGGGCAGTAGCTTATGTGCGTCTGTAATCAACTTCATTAAACGTCAAAGTGCCAATTTATGGATGACCTGAGGGTATTCCCAGGCTACTAATTGACCCTACAGCACGGAGCGGCGAAAGACCTAGTACGCTTACCTAATTCGATTGCCATTTAGATCTACAGTCAAGAGACTTAGTTGGATCAATAGTCGGAGAACTGCGCTTAGTGCAAGATCCTGTTTGACCATTGAGCCTTTACCCTTGGGGAGTTCTATGCCGCTGGTGTCTCTACCCGATTGTAGGGTGTGAAATGACACGGGACACAAGCGTTATTTCTAACTTATCAAACCGAAAGTAGTTTATTGCTAATTAACATTTCTTCCATGATACCCTGACAGAATTGATCCTCGCGCGGATGTCTCGCATCGTACTGTTTCCATGTTTGAGGAGTTTTACTTAGCGGCTTAAGTAGACGCTTCCTTGTCCGAGTACAACTCTGGTCCTTAGTCAAATTCCTTCGAGCTTTAATAGTAAAGCTATGTTGAGATGGGGTTGGATCAAATTTGCGTTCTTCGGTGGGGGCGATTTGTGTGCACTTTGTTGTCTAACTGTACGGTGGTCTAAGGTAGGGAACTGAAATTTAGTAAATTTCCTAAGAGTTCTGTACTTGCTTCTGCCTATCCAAAAACCTAGAAGGGGCATCCCTCAGATGTAAAATGATATGACCGTGAGGGTATGAATTTGACTGGCAAGTTGTACATCCAATGGGAGAATTGTTATCAAGTTCGTGAAAGCATATATTAATTAGTTCGACTAATATTTCAAAACTAACTTTCTACTTAAGATGGTCCAACTTTCGGGCTATCCAGCAAGCACAGAGGAGGCATTTATCCAATCTAAAGTACAGGCAGCAGGAATAGTCCGAAGTTAGTCCGAATTGTATATCCTAAGGGGGCGTTTTGTGCCAAGTTTGTGAACTAATTTCGTGATGGCTACAAGTAAATTCCAGAAGCTAGATACCCAATGCAATAATCTAGTTATCGGGCTATCCGAAACGCCCGAGAGCAGCATTTTTCGACTTAAGGGGCCCTAGATATGACCTACTTAAAAATGCATATCTCAAATGGAGAGCAAGTTATGTCACTTTCGAACCGACTCATCTGAGTGAATTGAAGACATTGAGGAGTTTTAGTGGACTTTTGTGGTATACTAGTTCCTAATCTATGACAGAAGTTTATGGAGGCATCTGTTCCGTCTGTGGATCAAGAAGAGGCTCACATAGAAGTTGGTTCAAAATTACAATTTTTTGCTTTTGTTGCCTTAGATATCATAAAGTTTTATTTCGAACCCATCGAGTCGTAACATACCTACAAGATCTTGCGAATCTCTACTAACGATGAACTGGCAAGCTGAAGCTGAGATTCAGACCCGTCTTCCCGATTCCACTCTCCCCTCCAAGGCTGGGTTGTTGGTGTCAGAATCGGCTTGTCCAGGATCTTCCACACTTGTTCGGTGCAGAAGATGACGCCCGCACCGGTGCCAACTTCGGAGCTGAACGACTTGTCATTGATTTGAACCGGCTGCATTAATTGGGGGATCGAATTTACCACCTTGACAGCATCGATTGATTGAAATGCCTTGATAGATATGATTGCTTACTGGGTTTTCCTTGGGGTACATCCCTTCTGTTTGAAATACACGCACTTGATATGACTCGTGATCCCGCAATAGTGGCACTTGCTACCTTTGTGCGGACAGTTATCACCCCTGTAATGCGGTAGACCGCATCGCCCGTACGTTCCTTTGGGAATGGAAACCTTTGACAAGCTGTTGGTTTGAAGGAGGTCCTACGATTCGATAGATTGACTGTTGCTTGTCTCGGCTTGAGGGCGAGAACTGGCTTCGGCCGTGCTCTGTATACCGTCTCTTTGGCCACCACCTCGGTATTGAGGGCAACTGAAATACACTTCGCAAACGACAACTCGCCATCGGGGAGCCTGTAGAACGCCTTAAGGACGGCCGCGTTTCCCACCGAACAAGCGAACCGCGTGCGGAGGGCCTCGTCCTGTGGGTCCTTGATCGATGACCAATCGTACGCAACCGCGTCTTGTCGAATGCGGGCGGCCAGTTCTTGTATCGTTTCGCCCGGTTTGCATATCGTGCCAGAACTTGAACCGCACGCAGACCACGTATCGTTTGGGGTCAAATTGATCCAGCATGAAGTTGGCGATCTCGTTAATTGTTATGACGTTGATTTGCTTGGGATGCGCCTGCTGAAAGGCGAGATTGCCCAGCGTCTTGTAGATTGCCGTGGATTGATTGGTCAAGAATACCTTGTCTTTACGTTCGGGTGGAATGGAATGGGCTCTCACGAAAATGATGAACCGGGCCCAGTAGTCGTTCCACAACTCGGATGTCGAATCGAACGGCGAAAACTCCGAGATTGCCACATGACTTGATTCGGGCCTGCTTGAAACGCGGAGGTTCTCGACCAGTTAGCGGTTTTGCTCTTGGGGCAGGGCCATTTACTCATGGTGCTGTTGTTGTTGGGCTTTGTTATTGAAACAACTGCAGCATTTACCCAATCTCGGCCATGACGATGCAAAGAAGCAGATGAATGAAAGAAAAAACTCGTTGAAATCTTTTATTAAAACAACCTGTTCGGCAATTGGCTCTGCTGTAGTCATAAAATAAACACGACGTTTATTGCTGAAACTGTGAATGGCAACCAAAATCACAGGTGAAGTAAACAAGATTTTTTCATAATTTCAGTAACCAAGATACACCCAATCAGTCTGATACAATACATTACATGAGCCTGATGTAATACTTACATCAGCATAGCTACGTGTCATATTACGTCATCATATATATCAAACATAGAAAATTTCGGATTTTCACTATTGATCAGTGACGAACTTAAAATTCATATCTTAATCTTCATTTCGCACGTTTACGCCAGTCCGTTTGGATATTGACCTACGCATTTTGTATCTGAGGCTAAGCCTCTGCCCTAGTGGATTGTGACCGAGTCGATCTCAGAATCCTCAATAAGATTTGCACCTTCATAAGCCGGAGTTAATCTAAACCAGTTTGTATTAAAAGTGTGGAGCAAACGTAAGAACGGTTCCGTTCTTTTCGGAACCTTACTAGACCAATCTACTACCTAACCGAAACTTCCTTACCTATAGGTGTGTTTTCATGACTCAACTGATCAAGGCCACCACAGCAGCGTGCAGTGCGTAACCTGAGTAAAGTTGAGATTTAACCTGTTATTGCTAGCGAGAGTATTGCAATGTTAATGAAGCCATGTCGTATTCTCAATGCAAGAGTCATAATTTTTTGGGTGGCTGGGGGAATCTCCCAGTTTTGACATACCCTATTCCCTAGTCGGAGATCTAGATTTACCTACTGCTTAAATTTACGACGGCAATTACTGGGGCGGAAGAGCCGTAGATTGTGCGCTAAATGTGAACGTAGTTCTCAGCACTCAGCTGACCGGGACGGCCACTGGCATATGCAAAGTACAATTCGAGTAAAATTAAGGCTCGGTTGACTATTGCTTTTGAAAGTAGCAACTTAGGTAAAGTTAAGATTCCGTCAAGTAATTATTTACACGTGTGGTAAAAGTATACTCGTTTGTAAACAACGTTCAAATAACTGAAACATTGCTAGGCCAATAAACTCAGTGTCTATTTGGTGTCCTTCTCAATACGGGGTACTTAATCAGTTCGAAATCTAGGGTAAGGTGATAGCTATTACACTTGAAGGCTAGCAACGGTGTAAAGTTAAGATTCTTCCAAATACTTATATACGAGCAGTTGGGGGCATAAGCGCAAATGTAATCGACATGCTTTCACATCGTCGGTGTCACTTTTTGGGTGGCTGAGGAAATTCCAAGGTTAAACCTATGATGGTACAATAGAATAGCAGTGGTCCTAGTAAACTTAAGTGCTTTAGCTGCCGTCCTCATTTATAACACTTGAGGTATTCCATTGGACCGGGAGTCGGCCCAAACTAAGGCATACGAAAGCGCGGTTTTTACCCTTTGTCGAATTCCCATGCGTATTCGTCCGAACCTCGGTATTATCGTTAAGGCGTGACAAATTTAGTGTAGAATTATCTCCCTTTTGGGGGGCGTTTTGTACCAACTTGATAATGCTATTTTCCAGTGATTCTAAATCGTGTACCAAACTACCAAGCTCCCTAAGAAATTTTATCTTGTGCCTACCCGAAAACCTTGGAGGGGCATTCCTCCAACCGAAATACCATTGGAAGTTGGTGCCCTGGACGGAATTTATATGTGTTATAATGGCGGCATTGTCTGCCAAGTTTGCTGAAGTATGTTCCAACGAACAAGGGTAGTTTTCCGAAACTAAATGTCTGCCGGGATAGTTCAGTTAGGGACTATCCAAAAACCCCGGAGGGTATCCCTCCGATTGACGTGTTATGAACATGAGGGTCCAGATTTGTTCTAAAATTCACACGTCCTATGGGGTATCTTCTGCTAAGCTTGGCAACGCATTCTGTAATGGATATAGATAGTTTCTCGAAGCTAATTACCTAACACGATAGACCAGTTGTAATGATATACGAAAACCCCGGAAGGGCATTTCTCCGACTTAATCAGTCTTAGATATAGGCCTCAAAGTTGGTTCATAATTAATTGCATGTTTAGATGGGAGCAAAGTTGTACTATTTTCGAATTGCTTAATTTGTATGAATTTAAGGTGCTGATGAGTTTTAACGACTTTTAGAGTAGACTAGTTCCAAAGCTATATTAAAAGTCTGTGGGGACATTTGTCCTATTATTAAGCAGAGTAAAGTGAAACAGGATGATACATTTTTAGGACTGGTATAGATGTTTTGTCAGCCATGAATATAATTTTTTAGCCGTATTGAATTTGTTCAAGAAGAAAATTGAGGTTATTTCATATCTATAACAGTGTGTAGCCCATTTTTTATTACCCTGCCTAACCCTGGCAATTTACCGTAATAAGAAGTTTTTAGTTAACCGTTGATGATGCAAATGGTCCTGATGTTTGGTTTGGTCGTAGGTATCAAATTGATTGCTCTGAACCTTCTAGTGAGGCCAATTAAGCTAGGTAAATAGAACGATGTATTTCCGTCATTGCTTCTTATCTAAGTAAAAAGACCAATTTTTCAAGCTCAGATATGACAAAGCTGAAACAGGCTTTGCTACAAACGCATTGATTCTTCAGGCTTGTTTCACGGTACAACGCATCTTACTGTTATAACAACCTTCGCCATTGATATAGCTCAAATAGTCCATTTGACAAAGCGAAACAATTGATATAATAGCACTTGTTGTTGGATCAGAATATATGCCATACTATTTGATATAAAGTTGGAGTAGCGTGTAAATGACGATTGATTATTGTGTTCCTAAGTAGTACTAGCAACAAATTAGCTCAGATGCCTTAGTATGATTAGAAATCGCTCAGAGTTTTTAAACTTCACCTATACATACTGTTCGTTTAGTATTTTAGACATCGATGAGTGTTCTGAAAATCTGTCCAACTGCTGCGATAAAGCTCATTGCATCAATACGTAAGGTGGTTATAATTGTACGTGTCCAGATGGTTTGATTACATTTACAAACGCGATTCAAGAACAGTCCGGGCTGAGTGCAAATTTGCTTCTCAATCATACGCGTATACGTAAGTATCTAATCGGTTGTATAATGTTTCAAATATTAAAAATAATCATTACAGCATTTGTTAAAAGAATTTATTTCTGTTTAAATATACCGGATCAACTGCTGTTTTTTGCATAAACTGAACACTGTAGGTATTAAAGCGCCGCACTGTATAGATTACGCCGTACATTCTGAAGCAGTGATACGAACAACTAGTGGATTTGTTCGCTACCAAAATATTTTAAGAATTATACTTATTTTCCATAACTTTAATAGATTTAATTCAAAAATTATGTAAATGTAAATCTTAGTTCTGCTTGAGTTACCTATCACATTAGTAACAGTTTTGTTTATGTCCATAAAAATATAATTGGGCGCACTCGAATCGGTCACATTGTGGGAAGTCTTAATAGAAACAAGCCAATGACATTTGAGCACATCTTTGCTTCATAGTTAAAAAACTTCTAGAAGATTACGGAGATCCAGTAATATCTCTTTTGGTCGACTGAACTAAGCGCGTATTTGAGTTGCTTTCCTACATATCTTCATTAAGAGATACCTTCCGATGTGATATATAATTCCTATTACAAATTTATTATTTAAACTTTGATAATAAATATCGATAAAAATTTATTAAATCCACGTAGCTCATTTGGGGCCCCCAAAATTACCGGATCTCGGTCAATTAGCTTCATCGTGTGGACACTACACTTCAGCTAAAGTACGAGTCAAAATTTATACCTATTCTAAGGCGCGAGACACTGATCTGTTGCCGTTAATAATTGTCGCATTCCCTGATCTTATTTGCACCGGATTTCACAACCATTTCAAGTTATCCCTGCAGAATTTTTCTGTAAATTGTTTGTACATGTTTATCACATTGTTGTTGAATACCATTGAATTTTCAATTCACAAGCTACTTAGTGTCTTGTTTCACAATTTTTAGACAACAATTTTCGACTGACACAGAGATATTATTTGCTAATTTAGCAGCTGATATGTTGGGCTTTGTTGTGCTATTCAATGATTAGGGGCTATATCACCTAAAATCAAACCAAGTATTAATATCAAATTTAATAACAAAAATTGAACTGAAAGCTTGTTTTCGCTTGTGATACGTAACACTTTACTGTAGCGTAGTCATTAGTATGCGATGTCTGACAAAAATGAAGCACAATATTACAGCCTACCTTCTGTGGCTGTGAGTATGTACGTACATAGTTAGGCTTTCTCACCTTTCGATAGTTATCTGTAAATGTACCTTTAAGCATAGACAACTGATTATCTCTGCGGTGAAAATTTTATTGTATATATCGAGAGAAGAAAACAGCTAAACATTTCTGTCTGCGCATGATCCGAATATGTTAAGTTTATTGCTTCATTCACATGGTATTGTTAAATAAGCATAGCCGCAATTATTGCGTAGGTAATTCGGTTGCCAACAGTTGCTTCAGGTATAAGTTCACATATCCACAGTGTTATATTTTTCAGCACAGCAGCGTTAATGATTAAGGCAGTTATGTGGTGCCTTGCTATAAGTATCTGCATCCCGTCAGCGCTCTACTGTGATCTTACTCGTTTGCCGTTCCGTAACACTGTATTGTGGATATTTTTGTCTTGAAACATGGGGCGACCTCCAACTTCGCAAATGCTACGGTCTTGTGGTACTAATTTTTCAATTTGCAATACCATTGGTCGCATCGGCATTTTGCTATTCGAAAATAATACGGACTCTGAATCGACGACTGATTAGCCGAAAAGCAAAAGAAGCGGCTGCAACTACTATGGATTGGTATGTTTCCAAGTCCTGCGTAAAACTTTTACCTAATCACGGGTAAAAATCCCGGCGGAATTTTGTCGTCATCTTGCAGCGGTCATGACCAAAAAAATACGTTGTGCTGCAACATAGCGTAATGGAAGATCGTCGACAAACCTTCATAGTTGATAAATGATTATAATTAAGCCCGGTAATGCTACGCCAAGTCTGGCCCCAAATTTGTTTAATACGGGTGGATGTTTTATGCTGGGTTGTAAAATATTGAAACATCATTGAGCGTTAATAATATTTGAAGCTAACATTATTAATGTAAGGCGTCAAAGAAAAAGTCGATTGAGCTAATTGATAATAACGCATCATTTGCCTTGAAGTGCCATATTGTACGACAGTCTGAAAACTTTGGATTTAGTTTCGTAAAGTTTCGTGTAATTTTGTTTAATTTGATGTAGGGCATGTAATGTACATGGGTGTTTTAGCGCTAAGGAGTACGTTTTATGAACGAGAATAAAAACAAAGTCATATATATATGTATTTTACATTTAGCAATCTTTTGTGTAGTTTCTGCATCGGAGTTACCATGTTTTTTTGTAGTTTGCTAAAAATTGAATATTTCAAACGGCGAAACTACTAATTTCTTTGATTGTTAAAAAAATTTTTTTTTGTTTCCGAAAATTTTCAGCACCAAGCCCTCGTGTCGCATAAATAATCGATGTTTATATGATTTGTTCTTAAAGTATTGAATGTTTCACGCCGAACTTGCTAAGTCATGAAGCATATGCTAAATGCAAGGAAACCAATTTAATTGTTTTTAGTTGTATACGGAAATTCTATTCGATTGGATATGCTCGGCATTTGGGTTCTACCACAATTTATTAAGTGTGGTACTCGTATTTGGTTCCATACGTTCGTCATTTCGCTTGTGCTGCCTAGTTCTTTGTTTGCGCCCTTTTGCATTTGATTGGGTTGCTTGTTAGTTTGTATTGAGTTTGACACTTGATTGTAATTCGTATCGGACTGCACTCGATCTGTGTCAATTAATTGTTCAGGAATACCACATTAGTCCTAATTCGTTTGGTCATTGTCAGGTTTGGATCGTACTTGGTTTGTATTACTTTGTTCTTCTTGAATACCCCATCGATCATCATTTGAATCGACTTGGTTGCTTTGCATTTGTATCTGGCCAAGTATTTCGATTTATACCATTTTGATTACAGTTCATATCACAAAGATTAACATTGTTTTGATTTCGACACAGGTTTAATTGTCCCGAGATTGCCCCGAATTGATGTTGGTTTACATCCATTTGGCTCGTTTCGATTTGAGCTCCACTTTGGATTTCATTTATTTTATTAATTGTCACTAATTGTTGTCGTTGTTCTGTTATTTGCTGAATTTCGACTGTACTCCGTTCCACGTTAGTTATTAATTGATTGTTACTCGCAACTGTTATTACTTTGGTTTGTTCCGAGTTGTTGCTACTCGGCGGTGTTGTATCTATTTGACCCATACTGAAAGGTCCGTCGTATTCTACGCCCTGAATTACAATTTTTATTCGATAATCATTTTGTTTTTGCCCTCTTGATTGTTCTTATTCACTGCCAATATTTTGTCGAATTATTGTTATTTCGTCATCATAAATATTTCGTGATTCCGTTCTTGGCTGAGCCAACGGAATTTTCGGTTCGCTCGGTTCAATATTTTGACAGAACTGTTGTAATTCTTCTTTTAATGTTGCGTGCCTTTCTATGAACTGTAGTTTTTTTTGTTTTTGGCACTGCAACTTTTGTATGTTACTCCGGATATCTTTTTCCGGTTTTATCATGTTTGAAAACAGCTCCTCTGTGCTTGCTTCTTCGGGAAACGTTTCGGTATACGTTTGTTGCAAGCTCTCCTGATAGTTTCTTTTCGGTTCCGGTGTATTTTGGTCGAACTCGCGCATTATGTCTTCAAGGTCTTTTGTTGTATTATTCGACAATTGATCGTCACTATTCAACTTAGCGGAACATGTTGATTGCTCATTTCATAATTTAATTAATGCTACACTCGGGAACAGGGCCACGGGGGGCAGCTGCCCGAACCAAGAAATCAAGCTGGAGGGCACGTCCTTCGTTCTACCCCTTTCCCCTAGATTTTCCCTAATTTATGTCAATTTTTCCGCGTGCCTTCGTGAGTGGGGTGAGAAGAGGGTCTGACCATTAAGGGTACCCGCTTTGCTGCCCAATAGGCACTTATGCCCAAATGTGTTTTATCTTAGCTTGCCCCCACCTCCAGACGTTTTATATCTCAATTTGTCCCCCAGATTCTTTATCGAAGCTTGCCCTCACCAGATTCAAAATCGTTCCCGGGTGCATCAGCCAAAGCCAAAGATAAAAAGTCCAACTGCATGAAGATCTCAGAATTCGTGAGTGAGTTCTAAAACGTTTAGACATATATATACAGATATTTAAAAGAACGTGGCTAGCCATGTAGCGATCGACTAACAGCATGTTTGCAAAGAAAAACGTTAGGTTTTTCGGGGCCAAAATCATACCTGGAAACATTTAAAAAATAAAACATAGCACACGCAATTTCAATGTAATAACTTTTTGAAAAAATGTAATTATATTTTAAAAAGCACCAACAGTACACGATTTGGATGAGAAATAATAATTCTTTTTTAACGTCTGAGCGACACTTTTCAATTGGCCAGAAAAGCATCTTCATGCTTCCCAAAGTGGTGCAACGAACTACACCTGTGACTGACAGACACAATGGTCAAAAGAGATATTACCATCAAGCAGGACATTACACAATTTAGAATGTTTATAATGTAACCTTACGTAATTGATTTGTTCTAAATTTTTAGTTGGACTGATCACTGTGGCGAACATAGGATTTTGTATCGCGGGGAGGGGGACCTTCTGTTCAACATTCGTTGAGCTTTGTTTCGCCACAATGTATTTACGTCATAATATCACTACCAGTTCAAAGAGCTCTAACTGGGAGCATCGTCAGATTCCGTATTTTGACGGAGACATTTTCAACAAATGGAGACTCTTGATAAAAAATTCGCTGGCCTTGCCAAGGTGATGGGGTCCGGACATCCAGACACCACTCGTGTGCGCCAATGCGCAACTTATTTAGAGGTATTGGACAAGCCAAAGTTCTCTCTTCTCTTTAGCGTATTATGGTAAGATTTTCACTCTAAAGTGATGGTAAAATGTTTTTCTCTTAAAGCTTAAGCCTAAGTTCAATCTTGGTTCACGGTTGAAACTAAAATTTTTGCCCTAAAGTACGCCCAAACAAAGAAAGAGAACATGAAATGATTCCAAAATTTTATATTTGCTTAATAAGCTTACGACAGACGACACAGACGCAGTTTGTTAATAGATAGTTGGCCGTTGGATGGTATGACCCTGTCGTTTAGTTGGTGTGCGGCAGGGCAACCACCTCCAGCTACATCCCATCTTTCCTCAAATTTATGGGATAACGTCCACACGCAATTGTTTCCTTTTAACCAACATTTTGGCTCAATTTACACGTCAGGCACCTGTGGGTTTGATACCAATCATTATTCCACATTTGTGACAGCTCTAATCTGACTGTCTGATGTAAACCTTTGAATCAAACGCACAGGTAAAGTTACATTAGCTACACTAATGCCAAATATAACTTACCGAACATCGGGATTAGCAACCAAACCCATAACAATATCTTTAATCAATTTGATAAAAATTCCGACATACATAAATCAGAAGACTCGCCAGCATATTTTTGGCCTTCCAATAATTCAAAACATATTAAAGACAAAATATTCTGTAATATCTCGTAGGGACTAGATTTATTTGGCATGGGTGCGTCCGGGATGGCCCGAACTGCCACCCTCGCGGTGCCGTCTATACCGAGAGGCATTATATCTAGCAACCGGCATACAGATGCTATATATATTCAGTGAACAAAAGCACATAAAGGTATTTAACCGTACAAGCAGTACACTTTTCTACGCCCAAATAGAATATAATCGTACGTTACTAAAATACACACAGATAACCTTGATAGTACGCGGCTACGCTTTGTATCTGGATTGGCGTGCCACTCTTGTGATAGCGTTTATACCTTGCTTTCCTTGCATTTATATATTATACATATAATCTGTAATTATAATTTGAAACAACTATGTTTTACACTCCGCAGACAAAAAATACAGCCTACGTTGCCACAAAAGCGTGCTAATAATTACATTATAACGTATGCATACAAATAGCATGTGTATTAATGCGTTGCAAAATTTATCTTGAAATTAAACTGTAACTGTGTGTCGATTAAAAAGGGATTGAAATCCCTGTGAATTTGCAAAAAAGAACACAATCTAATGTACAAAGGTGAATAGTACATATAAAACAAGACCGGTAATGGTAATGGTAGTTAAAGGTATAGCCAAACTCACACGAGGTTTCGAGGCCCGTCTGTAATCTTCGGTCAGTATATTGATAATATATTATATATTACCTCCAAAATTATGAAAAATTACTCGGCACCAGTGTCGACCTTCGCTTCCGCGGCATACCAAAGGTGTTGGCCCTCATTTCAAAATTTTAGTTCCGCAAAATTCATTTTCCAAAATGTTGCGCAGGTGGACTGACTAGAAAAATATTTCCGCATTAGGAGCGCTGAGTTTTAAAAACTACGCTTGTACACTCTCTACAGCTATTTACAGTGAAAATACCTACTCCTGCCCCCCGAGCTGTATATATAGCAAAATATTTCGCAGCGCCCCGACAAACCCTATTGTAAACAACACTCTCCTACGGTGACAACAAGGCCACCACAGTGACAACCATAGATTTTTGCCAGAACTGATTGAGGACGACACGGGAAACGGTAATAGGAGACAAGCCGTCGGAAAGCTGCATGGATCCGATAACGATAGCATTGAGCTCAAACAGCGATGGACGGAACGCCAAGATGCCCGACCCGAGATTACTGAGCACCAGCCAAAACCATACCTTGATAATTAGTAAATGACGTTCTTAAACAGATACGTAGATATTACATGGCTAATTGTTCCTGTCTCACTAATATACTAGTCGGTAGTGGAACTACATTTGTGAGCGGAGCTTGGGCTGTGGCATTACCAATGTACTCAATTTTATTTTCTTGTAACTACATTGCATAGGGCATAGGGCTTTATCATTGGTAAAAATCTTTTATTTGAATTCTTCGACCCAAAAAACCCTATAATGGTTTGATCGAAACGGCTCTATTTCAATAAATAACACAAATATTGCAAAATTCTCTATTTTAGCTGCATAAAATTAACTAATTAGCTAATTACTAATTAACCACTCAAAATTTATTTAATCCCAAATATCAGGTGCTCACTCAGACATGATAAGCTTTCAAACAAAAAAAGTTTTTTAAAATCCGTTCCGTGGTTCTTGAGATCCGTCGGACCGAACGAACGGACGGGCATCGACCTTTTTACTCCCAGACAGAAAATAAAAACGCTCCGCTCGGCTTCGCCGAGCTCCGCTCAATAATTACAACGTTTACGGCTTTCGGTATATATATATGCTACCATGGTTAACACTTACAATCTAAAATCTATATTTATCACAACACAGTATAATAATGGATTTGATTATAACAAACCGCTGTTAAGATGTGTCAGGTTAAGCTGTGTTTCTGCGCCTGAACATAAATAACTCAAACTGTGGCGGTGGACATAGTTCTAAGACACATATAAAGAAAAAAGCAAAATAGGTTCAAAATTCTAAATCGCAACGAATTCATAAGTCATAAAAATGGACAATTGCTTGCCAATGTAGAAATATAGTTACATATACATCTAAATAAGCACCAATTTCATCGCTTGAACCTCTCTAAAATCCAAACAGCAAAATCGTTTCAAGCCACCCACAAAAAAACTAAAAAAATATTGGGCTCAGACTCCGCCGATCGATAAATACAGGGAGCGCATTGTCATTGACAACCCTTGACCCCCGAATTTAAGCCGTAACTTAGACGACATCATATTATACGGAGTTACGGTCACTTGTCATTTTTCACTAACAACATGGTTTGCAAATTTTTTTATCATTTTTCAGAAATCGACGACATCAGTATTAAGTAGCGGTCACACGTTCAAATCTTTAGCTGAGCCCTGATCAAAATTTGACTGTAATTTCTACATAATATAAAACTTTAAAATTTGTTGCAATGTTTTGTCAAATTTTAACCTCAAAATTTTTAAGATACGCTCTTTGTCTCTAATTGATGAACATAACTGATGCGCAATAAAAGTTTGAACTGTATTCACAATTTCAAAATTAACAAAAATGCAAAAAAACATACAAATTTTGAGCAAACAGTTCAAACGCGAACGTGCAAACGCACCCATAAATAGGAGGTTGTAGTGAGGGAAGCGACAAAGCGTTGAAAATCTGAGTTTTGTCTCATAAAACGTGATCGACGAACGTTATGTAAAGTTAGAAAAACGAAGAACTTGTTTCATTATGCTCGATGCAGCACGAGCTAGGACTATTCTAATGCTTATTATAAAACGACCTAGGCTAAAGCAAGAACATCACGAAAGGAACTTTTGATAACTTTGATCCTAGCAGTTGATGGCGTTAGTCCAGGCATCAGAACAGCTAGTATAGATGAGATCAAGCTTTCAGTCTCGGATAAGCTCTACAGCTCTCCAGCCCCTAAATTACGCTGTAAATGATCAGTCCCAGCCGAGCTTCGAACTTTCAAAAATCGCAACGAGTTCGGGTTCAAAACAGCTAGAGCCTTACTTTAGATTTAAATATGAACAATAATACGGGCGTACCCAAATTTAAGATAAAGTGTATGTCCCCTCCTCGGAGTGCACATGAAACTTGCAAACTGAAATTCTGCCGCTGACAGAGACATTGGCGTGCTTTACCTGTTGAATACAACCCTATATCATGTTTAAATGTGTTTCCTCGTGCTTATAACCCAGCTATTTATATCAATATTGCAGAGCTTCTCACAATATTTGGTACAACACCAGTCACTGCGGCATCAGCGGCAGCGATCATTCGGGCAGGTTAATGAGCTAAACAATATCTAGCTACGGACATCTAAGGGAGATGACCAACTCAATGGTTTTGCGATCATCGCTATCCACAAATCAATATACGCACCTGGTTGGGGCCACACCAGTTTGATCTTTACTGGCGTTCGCCCCTTGAGTCCATGGATTGCCACGGACAGTAAATTATCATCGTATCGTACTGCATGAAAAAATAATCACAAACAGCAAAATATCATTGTCTTGTGAGAGTGCCAGAGACATGAAGTCGACTTTTGAAGACATCCACGGTCGACGCTGATACAATAGACCCGTCCAACTTGTTCCATGGATTGATCACCCTGTACGCGAAAGCGTTTCTGCGAATATTTGACTTAGGCTGTTCAGATAATTGTAACTTGAGTAAGTGACCACGTAACCCCGCGTCGCCGGCGAAAGTAAACATCTTTTCTATAGGAAAGTCTATTAAATTGTGCACGATCTTGTATAGAAGAATCAAATCTGCACGAAACCGCCGTATCTCTAAGCTTTGTATACCGAGTTCACTGAGGCGATCATCATAATTTAGATCCTCTAGACCCCAAAGCATTTTCGAAGCACGTCTTTGCACAGCCTCGATCAGTCGGATATCTCTTTTCAAATGGGGCCGCCAAACACTAGAACAATACTCCAATCGCGAGCGTACCAAGGCATAGTATAAGGCTAGGAAAGCACGAAGTGTCAAACTATGAAATGTACGGCGAATAAAAGCTAACATCTGTTCAGATTTACCAACAACATGAAGACAATGAGTAGCACTTTTCAAGTCACCCGTTATTATAACACCAAGATCGTTAACGACTTCTGTGGAACAGTTGGGAATGATAAATTGCTTGCAAGAGTATGCATGCGGGCCTAGGCTTCCAAAGTGAATATATTTAAACTTGGATGTATTAAACTCCATGTCCCACTTAGTACACCAGTCAACAACTGCATCGAGATCCTGTTGTAAATCAGCTCGGTCAATATGTTCTAAACCTTTTCTGATTCGGCGAATAATTTTTGTATCATCGGCAAACTTGAGCACTAAACTGGATAGAACAGAGTCAAGCGTATCGATGTAGAATAGAAACAATGTAGGACCCAGTACACTGCCCTGAGGCACACCGCTCTTAACGGGAACGTTGCTTGACTTTGTCCCATGCACTGCTACGCACTGTTCTCTGTTAATCAAGAAGGATTCGAACCAGCTTAGTAGATTTCCACCAATACCTAAAGAAGATAGTATCATGAGCAAACGACGATGTGGCACTTTGTCGAACGCCTTCCGGAAATCAAGGTAAATAACGTCGACACTGTCTACTTGATCCACAACTTTGGATACAAAATCAGTAAAGATGATTAATTGTTGTTCCGTTGACTTTTTCGAAAGAAATCCGTGTTGGCTTGAACAAAGCAGATAGTTATTGACTACGTGCCGCAACACTACCCTTTGGATCAATCGTTCTAAAATTTTGCACACGGCTGATGTCAAGCTTATAGGTCTATAGTTGTTTGGGTCGTCTCAAGCCCCCGATTTGTGTAGGGGAACAACCAAAGCTGATTTCCAATCTTGGGGTATAACACCGTCCTGCAAAGTTTTGTTAAATAACATTGTGAATGGTGCTGCGAGATTGTGTGAACAATTATATAGATATCAGGTACGACATTGTCAACAGTAAATATATAAGTTCGGAAGCACAACGCTAAATAATATTTGGCCATGTCCAAGGTTCTGTTGCACTGCAAGTAGTTTAAGGAATCGCAATAAAACAACGTAGGTGCTGAAGATGTAGCTACAACTGGTTTAGCGTGGCAGAGCGTATGACCAATATTTGGCCATGTCCAAGGTTCTGTTGCACTGCAAGTAGTTTAAGGAATCGCAATAAAACAACGTACGTGCTGAAGATGTAGCTACAACTGGTTTAGCGTGGCAGAGCGTATGACCAATATTTGGCCATGTCCAAGGTTCTGTTGCACTGCAAGTAGTTTAAGGAATCGCAATAAAACAACGTACGTGCTGAAGATGTAGCTACAACTGGTTTAGCGTGGCAGAGCGTATGACCATCCTCTAGGAGAAATCCTAGTCACACCTTTGAAATCTTTGAATGCTTTGCTTGCTTGCTCGCCATCTCATTTGTCGTTAAGATTTCAGTTATCTTTGTTGGTTTCCAACCTAATCGTCGCTGATATTTCAAAAACAAGCAGTTTTAGCCAAGCCTACTGTCTCGCAACTAAGTCTCGCCGAGCTGAGAATACTTTGGAACCGAACGAGCCGAACATTTTGTTTGACGAAAACGAGCAGAGCCTTTCGTTGAAATTCGGTAAACGAACAGAGTTAAGCCGAGAGCATAACAATTCAAGCGATTCTAACTAAGAATTAAGGACCGTTCTCACCTTTAACTACTATTCCTGGCCCCACCTTTAACTATTATATATCTGGCCAAAACTTTTGAGTTCGTCACTAAAATGATAGATGTCTATCCATCACATAAACGGGCAACTTTTCAAGGTACCTCACATCTTCATCCCAACGTCGGCCCAAACTAATTGCAACATAACGTAGCCACGCAATTTCCTCTTGCTCCTCTGATAATTTGCGATTACACGGCATGTGTTTGAGTCATTGACAATGAATAACGAATATCTACCTTGTACACAGTAAAGTAATATATTTTTATTATTGAGAATTTCTTGGAACCATAACGGACTGCTGATGAGAACTGAGAGCGTAAAGGCAAAGCTCGTCGTTTTAATACTTACCCAGCTTACTGTATGACAGTGCAAAGCCGTATATATTTGTATATCCAATAGCTTGTGTTGCACACCTGAGCTGTGAATAACGCGCAATCGTACAATTACATAGCTAACCAGCCTTGACTAAGCTATATACATATACACACAACCCACGCTAGCTCAATTCCGCCAAGAAGCACAATAAGTAATATGGGCCGAAATATTCAACCCCGGCCCACACGCCAACCGACCTACCATAACTCATCACATACATGCAGACACAATCCACAGATACTGCATCCCTCAACGGAAGGGTGTTTTTCTTTTGCACCCAGACCCAAATTGGTCAATTTTGAAGATAGATCAATGTTGTAATTATTATTCGACTCAGGTCGACGAGCTGGATCAGACAATACCCATGTCAGATAGGTTTATTGCCAAATGTTTTTCGGTTTTTGGCGTTCCTAATATACCTATAAGCTGCAAAAAATTTTCTCGAAAAATACATAATTTTATGTGTCATTCAAACCGCACTGACAAGGTTAGCCGAAAGTTTGTAAATCTGGAACGTTTCAGGGCTTAATGAGTTATTGTCATCTATGTGAAATCCGTGATCCTGATTGTGCACCCGTGCCAAAAATATAACCGGCTAAAGCTGTAAAATCAGAGAACATTACGTAAGCCTGCACTAAACTACAACAAAACGCACAGTCGTGCCCGTTGCTTTCACAACATCACTTCGATTTGGAACAGTCTATCCTTCGTGGGTTTTGACGCTGGAATAAATCCTAGCCATATGCAGAAAATTTGTATCATGTCAAGTTTCCCTCCTAGCACATCACACGAGTTTCCTTTGGAATGATCGTATCTTTTGTCTATATAAGGCTATGGCTAAGTCTACGTCTAACCCTAAGCTTAGCCTGGATTCACAAACATTAATTTTCAGTCTATATTACCCGTGTCAATTCCCCCGTCCCCAATGAAAGGAAAAACTTAACATGATCCAAAAATTCCACATTAAAGACTCAAATCTGACTAAAACAGGAGTATATATTATCTATATATTTGTGTGGGTAAGTTCAAGCGATCGTGTATCACAGTTTTGAGCCGAGTCTCGATTGAACCAATGACTGTTGTCTAGCCGACCTCGTTAAAATTGGGATTCCAACATATCTTGCCTCAAAATTCGGGTACTCGACTTACACCCTCATAAAACTGGGGGCCAATGTACTGTACCCTAGCCCACAAAACTAAGGACGTAACGGCGAAAGAGCTCGTAACATCAAACATGGGTTCACATTACATATGCAGGCAAGTACCGAAATCGCTCTTGAAATTAAAACCTAGGCTAAATATGGAATATAAATTCCCGATAAATTTTAGAATGTTTCCAGATAGCTTAGCTTCTAGCTGTCACTCTGGGATGCTACAGTTTGGTGATTGCAAAACACTTCGACCTGCAACATACAATGATAGGTAATGGAGATTTATTAATATTAAAACTAACATATAATTCTGAGAGTCAATAATTATTCAGTGAAACGTCTGAAAATAGCAAAAAACGAGTGTGGCAAAAATAATACACTGAAAGCTGGAATAAGTACGAAAATGTCAACAGCGAAAAATGTTTTAAAATCATATATATTGAATATAGGTACATCACTAAATACACTGTTTCAAATAATAAAAAATATAAATGCGTAAAATATGAACATAAAATACATTGCGACAGCAATGTTGATGTTTTTAGGTTAAAAAGATAACGGATTTCTTTGAAATTCAAACACGCTAGCGGAAAAGTTGACATTTGGAAATTTTGAGAAATCAAGCTATATATATGTATAGGCAAAATGCACTGAAGCATCATGACAGAACAGTTCTCGTACTAGTACCAAACAATATACGTATTCGTTTAAAATCAGCGTTTAGCTACCATTGCTGACAAAATGTGGGTCTTATCCCTTAACCATCTTTTAACATAGTGAATTAGAAGGTGAATGATAAAGTGAAATTTTACAAATGCGCCGAACCTATATGACTGCCCTTAAAACATTAATTCGTAAATATATACACGCTGAATATGGAAACAAAATAGTGGCAGCAGATTGCTAAGCAACTAATCCTAGTTACGTTCATAATGACCCATAACGTCTTTGTAATTCGAACACGATGTTAGAACGCGAGCGGAAAACTTGACGTTCGTTTGGAATTTTTTAGTAGAAAAAAGATTACGCAAAAGGAAAAATACACTGTCACACAGGGTGCTCATGGAGATGGAGCGTAGATTATTTTATTTTAGTAGAGATCTCCACCCCACCGTGGAGATAATTTGACACCAACAGAAGGCGCAATCACAGGGCAGGGGTAAAACCCGGCCCTGGCAGCAGAGGGTAAAAGCCGGCTCCCGCCCAGGTTAAAATCCGGCCCCGGACCCAAAGGAAAAGAGAGCCGGCCCCAACCCAGTGTAAAAGCCCGGCCCTACCCAGGATAAAAACCATAATCTAAGGACCATAATCAATTTATCTCAGATATTTGTGATCGCTTACTGAAGTGTTTTAAACAAACGGTCCGCTTTGTCACGGACAGGGAGTTTTCTTTCCCATTTTAAAACAAGTATAGGCTCAGAAACATATGTCCAATCGACAACATGTTGACTATACTTTACGTTGCCTGTTTGGAATCGCCAGATCTAGAAAATTTTATTGGAGTTGCAAGAAATAGTAACGAAAGCGAAAACGTTCTGAAATAAGTTATTATGAAAGTTGCAGCCTTTGACCAAGCCAAAGACTTGTGGGTCAATCTCATAAAAAAACTCACTACCCTCGGAAAATGTCAGTAACGAGATGATTGATTTATACGGCAGTGAAGAAGAACGATTTCTTGACTTTTTCAAGACAGTTTTTTGTCTTTGTGTGAGGACAACTTGCGTTTTGCCCAGCTCCGGTAGAAAATAAGGAAGTATTCGCCGTTAAGTTGGTAAACGACACAATTTGGGGACGCCGAACAACAGCTTCAATCTTCAAAATAGTCGCGGCAACTACAGGGCGGATGGCTGGGGTAAGGGCGGCGCGCTGCTAAGTGGGTCACGTCCTCGTAGTGCAGATTGGAAACGTAAGTGTACAAACATTACGTTTGCGAAGAACCCACACAAAACAATGTCACAATGGATGGTCATGTATATAATAAATTTAAAATTGAAACCAAATAAATGCAGTTCTTGTTAGCGTTTCATTTTAATACGGCTCTCTTTATTTTGGGGGCGGGTCCAGGGCTGGCTTTTAGCCTTGGCCGAGTCCGGGGCCGGCTTTTACCCTGGGCCGGGCCCGGGCCGGCCTTTACCCCCTGGGGCCAGCAATTATCCCTACCCCAATCACAACTCCCCCAGTGGAAGGTTGGTCTATGTTTGGACGTTTAGTTATATAGCTGACATTAACAAAGGTTAATGGCAAAAATTTATGAATGCGCTGTTGATATATCTCTGCTATGAACAATGGTGGGCTTACTCCCCCTGTACTCCATCGCCGTAGAAGTCGCGCCCGACAGCTACACAGAAGGCAGAAACGGGTCACAGGCTTCCTGATAAATACTGCATCGATTTAACCCTTGGAAAGGCACTGGGGCTACATACAAGACCTCTCTAGTTTTTATACATGGTACAACGCTCTCGTGCCAAGGATTTGCCCAGATACAAAACCTCCCTGAATCATACACTTCTTCCAAAGGTAGATACAAACTCTCTGGCAAATTTAAGGTTAACTTTTTCTGGCTGTTACAGGACAGAATTAGCAGTGAGGTGACTATGATGGTTCATCCGGATTATCATGAGATTCATCACCAGCCGGATGCGAGTTTGCGCAATATGTGCTTTCACTTGTTCATCGATTAAATCGATGTCGCGAACCAGACTATCTCTATTTTCTAACGCATTGTATGTGCATGAGCGATTTAACAACCCTCGGTCGAGTTGAATTTCGGAGCTTCGAAAGTAATATTCAAGAATTGCATGATCCAGAGAAATTATGTATATAGTCGGACCATTTTGCATGAGAGCGTTGTGCGACGCATAAAAGCTAGACAGGTCTTGTATTTAGCATCAGTGCCTTTCCAAGTTTTAAACAGATGTTGTATTTAACGACAAGCCTGAAGCCGGGGCCCGTGGTCCTCTGCTCAGCTATCGAGATAAACCCCTTAGGCGAAGCGGTGTACAGTGTCTCCACCGTGGACCATAGTGGAGACAGGCACTATAACGACAGCTTGTAACTCCTCTATTTAATGCTTTATAGTATTCCAGCGTTGGTTTGTATGTAAAACGCAAAAAGTTCCGATTGCGGTGCCCGCCTCAAGGAAGAGTGGAGATCAGAATTTAATGTACATGCACACCATGATAACATATCACAACGACGCGATGAAAAAGAGCAGATGCTGCACGGAACAGCCAGGGAGTAACCGGGAATCCGGTTCAGCCAATATTCCTGGTCTGGCTAATTTTTGCCGGAATCTAACTTTCCGTATCACGCCTGTTCAATATCCGCATAGCATAATTCGTACATCATGTTTCTACTTCCTAACCAAATTGGCTAACAAACTAAACCATAAGACCAAGATTACTGTTGGTGCTTTTTGTATAACATTAAACTAAATATTTTCAGTCTGTCTTCGATCCTGTAACTTTTAATAGCTCAATTTACCAACAGCAATGCCTCAACCTCTTTTAAACGGTTCATAAAAGACAGATGGATAAGGCTAGTCAATTAAACCCTAACACACTTATATTTTTGATGCATATACTCTCCGCAGTTTAAACTTTGTTAGCTACATCGTTATTTAAGATATGGCCTAACGACTCCTGTCAGATCTTGTGACACAAAACTGCCAAAAGTGTCTGTCAGCGAAATCTAATATATATACTCATGAAACCACAACATAAAGCAATTTCGATTATGTCACATTGGTTAGAATGGTCTACTAATTCGTTATTCGAGCAGTGAAGAGAAATCGCGTGGTGAAGAGAAACATGGCGACAAATCTAGGTTCATTGCTTTCGAAGTTAAAAATGGGCACACTGAGCAGACTCCAACCGCACATAAAAGCAACTAATATATCGCATGCGAGGGTGAAACGGAGCGCGCGTGGTTTTGTTTATCATTTTGTATAATCACATATAACAGGCTGTGTTGACGTATATTATACCACCCTAAAACCTCTAGTAGATAACCAAACCATCTTATTGGTCTTATCAAAAACCTATATATATATAGAAAATTTTTGGTGCCTAAACTAAACTACCGAAGACAAACAATATGTTGGAAATCGGCTTATTTGACCCCAAGCCCATAGAAAACCTCTGAAAAGGTATAAAATAATCGTGCTGGACTATTATAGAAACCATCGTATTCAGCGTACCGAAAAGCCTATGTAGAACGTTCTTAACGACCTGTACGCCAGAGATGGAGCCGGGTCAACTTTTTGTGAGCCGGTAAGTTGTAACCTGGTGATAAGGCTATTTTCCAATGCAACGTATGCATAATCTGCTAATTTGCAAAAAAATGCTTTTTGAAAACAGTGGGATAACTGCTTGACAGGCCGCTATTGTAGATGGATTACAATTGTTTTTTCGGTAGCGCTTCAACCAGAGAATACATTCATGGACAAAAGTAGTTGTTCAAGTGAAATGTAAGCGATTTGGCTGTGTTATTTGAAGTCGTTTTGCCATCGTTTGAGTTCATTCGTATGCTGATTGCAAACAGCTTGGAGAAATATTAGCATATGAAACGTATGTAAAAAGTAGAGGTGAGAACGAGACAAATTTTCAAGCTCTGATTGGACTCGGCTCTTAATGAACCATGTCCGACTCGGCTCGATTTCCATAAACAGACCTTAACCTGTGGCTCGGCTAGACTCTTCATAAACGATGGCCGGATCGACTCGGTTTTTCCGATAGAAAGCCAAGGTCGGCTTTGCTCTTAAGCTCTTAATAATAAAAGATTGTGTTTCAACAATATATATTAGAGAAAACTTAGTATATATATATAAACCAACAAAACAGCAATACTATATATAGTTCATTAATGTTGAAGGTCCGTCGGCTACGGGGTGGCAGGCGGTTAGCGGGATCCCCGGGCATGAGATGTCTTCGTGGGGGGACGCCTGGAGGGTCAAATTTTTGAAATTTTTAGGAACTCAAAATTTTTCACGATTTTTAAAAGATTTTCCTCAATTTTGGCCAATTTGCGATAAATTTTTTCTAATTTCCCCTATTTTTGCTAACATTTTCGGCGGAGGGGTTAGGTAGGAGTCCGAACCTAAGGGAATAGCCGCTCCTACCCCCTTCTCGACAACTATGATATAGTTGTTTTTGAGCTTTTAAGAACCAAAACCAGCTTTTCTATGCACACTAAGCACAGCTGTTTCAGACAGACCTTTGGCTCTTGTTGGGGTCGGCTCTTCCGACATCGTGGCGGGACAGGTCGGCTTGACGCTAAAGCTCAATTGATCTTAGAGCCAAGGTCCTCTCTCGCCTTTGGTAGAGAAAGAACATATACTGCTCTCCAAGGCTTTAAATTATGCTTTCAGACTGGACGTTATGACTGTGCCTATCAAAGCAGACCTACGCTTCTTACGAGTTTTTAGAGCAATGGTGGTCGCAAAGCCTCGTTTACGTGCAATTGAGTTAATAATGTGTTTCCCCGGAGGAGCTGAACAGATAAAGGACACAACAAAAGTGTTGTTCCGTTATGTTGAGTAGAGCACAGAGGAGAATGGTTTCCGCTTTAGAATCAGACCGGGAGAGTACAGGGTCACGACACCCCGCCCCGGTGATCCCACTACAGATGACTCCTAATGACCTCGTGGTACGGTTCCATATCTGCAGTACGCAATGCTTAACGAATTCTATTCTGAATATCCGGTTCATTAACACTAAATCTATTGGAAACTTCAATCAAGGCATGACATATTCGTGCTGTTTTCCAGATAGCCAAACGATTACATTTAACATGCCGGTGTGAACAGTTTACGCCCTGTACGTTTATAAAGTATAAAGAAAGTACTAAAGGCGAGCATCTTCTAGAAATCAAGTTCATTGACTATAAGCTCTTAAAAAAATTTCAAATATGAGTGTTTGGATTTTAGACAACCAGCTCCTTATTCAGTGTTCTGAAAAACCTATATATAGAGATAGACCATATGAAAAACCTATATATAGACCATACTTGATACTCTCTGAAAGGCTTACATAGCCAAACAAATGAAAACAAACTGAATTTTGGAAACCGCGATTGCCTACAATAAACTAGTAATAAACCTGAGAAAATCAATAATAAATTCAAGTTAGACTCTAGGTAACAAAGCCATCATACTCAGCGCGTTTAATAATCTAATTAACACTAGTTCGAACTTAAAAACACACAATAACATGCCGATATTTCAGAAATAGATACTTCTGGCAAAGGATCGACAAACGATATTCAGGCCCAGAGAGGCCCAGGAAGCCATCCTACAAAATAGCGATCTTCAGCAATGTTATCGATCAAGATGAGCTCATTCTTCGCGGTGACACGCCTGTATCGCGAGATATGCGCTACGAAAGACTGGTACCTGTACAGTCATATTTGGCAAAGAATCCCCAAAGACATGTTTTTGCCATTTAGAAGATGGAATCAGATGTGTTCGCGTTTAACCAAAGGGTACATCCTCATCACTTTTACTACCGAACAAAAAACTATCGAAATCCATGCACTCGAAGATGAGTTAGCAACATACAAAAATTAAATTTTCACAATTTTCCCCTGGCGCCCACAGTGGAAACTCCGCTTGTTTTGATCGCTCTGTTTCAATAATGGACCCGCAATAAATTAAGTGCATGAGGGGCTGTAATTTCCACTACATAACAGTTCGTTTGCGTCAAAACTGCAGAAGACCCATAGGTTCGCACGTGGTGCCAACCTGCTATGTGGGAGCATGGAGGAATGTCGAAAAATGCTGAAAAACCTGAATTTGTATAAAATTTAGGGTAACCACTAGAAAAGCCATAATGACCCATTATTTGTTCCTCTACCGACCAAAAATATGAATAATTTTAAAATTTATAAATCACAAGTTGCAAATAAAATTATAATTCGAAGCATAATTTTTCACCTGTAGAGTTCTTGTTCTTGCCTATTAGATGCATACGTATTGACGATAATACTTTCATGTATCTAAAATCACCACGAAAACCTACAGACAAATTCTAGCTTTCTGCGTACAAGCAAATTGAAAACATAAAAATTCGCCCATTTTTGCTATCAAAATTTACGTAGCATTTTAGCTCCATTTAGTGACATCACAGTCAAAGTCTTTCTGATTCCACTGATCTCTTCGATTTGGTTCCAGTGGTATATATAAATTTAGATTTAAGGAGAAATATCATTTCTGAACATTTTCTATACCATTGGTAATCCAGAAAATTATTTCACAATAAACACGCCAAATAAGTTTTTGAACTGCCTCAATGAGCTTTCTCGAACGGTAGCACATCAGACGAAGCTGCCTGTTCTAAATTGGTAGTGTGCGTTTTATTATCCGCCAGTGCTTTCAAATTCAAAAATGCTTCAGTGGTTAATTTTAATCGAATTACAATTTTCCGGAATTCAATTCAGCGTTAAAACGGTAAATGAGTGTTTTCTACACAATGGTTGCAACTCAAAATTACATTATATATTTATAATGTAATTTCGATCAACACACGACATGCTTTGTTCAGTGGTGTCGATTAATATGGAAATTCCTGAAAATGTTTGACCAAAAATAGGGTAAAATTTAGGCCCCAACCGACAGTATAAACAACTTTATATCATTTAAATCGAGTAGTCGAACGGTGCAAAAATTAGCTAAATAGGTTTATGAGTTAAGACCTTACGCGTAAGCTAAGGCTTAAGCTTTCATATAAATAGGCGTAGCTTCTTCACCCATGAGTTAAGAACTTACGCGTAAGCTAAGGCTTCAGCATTCATATAAATAGGCATAGCTTCTTCACCCATGAGTTAAGAACTTACGCGTAAGCTAAGGCTTGAGCTTTCATATAAATAGGCGTAGCTTCTCCACTGTAAGCTAAGGCTTCAGTTTTCACATAAATAGGCGTAGCTTCTTCACCCATGAGTTAAGAATTTACGCGTAGGCTAAGCCTTCAGCTTTCATATAAATAGGCGTAGCTTCTTCACCCATGAGTTAAGAACTTACGCGTAAGCTAAGGCTTCAGTTTTCACATAAATAGGCGTAGCTTCTTCACCCATGAGTCAAGAATTTACGCGTAAGCTAAGGCTTCAGCTTTCATATAAATAGGCGTAGCTTCTTCACCTCTGAGTTAAGAACTTACGCGTAAGCTAAGGCTTCAGCATTCATATAAATAGGCATAGCTTCTTCACCCATGAGTTAAGAACTTACGCGTAAGCTAAGGCTTGAGCTTTCATATAAATAGGCGTAGCTTCTCCACTGTAAGCTAAGGCTTCAGTTTTCACATAAATAGGCGTAGCTTCTTCACCCATGAGTTAAGAATTTACGCGTAAGCTAAGGCTTCAGCTTTCATATAAATAGGCGTAGCTTCTTCACCCATGAGTTAAGAACTTACGCGTAAGCTAAGGCTTCAGCTTTCACATAAATAGGCGTAGCTCCTTCACCCAGATCCGATTGAGCGAATTTTTTGCTTACCAATACATTTCAAAATTACGCTTATATAATAAATATTTTTTGAAACTATGCACTTATTGAAAATATTTCGAAATTTTCCGTGGAGACTATTTGTAACCTACAAAAACAAAAAAAATGTCAAAAGTATAGCTGAAATATAGATTTTCTGAATCGCCTTGTCGGGCTGCTATTAATGTACTGGTACTAAAATTGTTGCTGGGTCTTCAAAACATAATCTGCTCAGGTTAAGGGGAGTTATCCTAAAACACCCAAAATTAAAAGTCGTTTTGATTTTGGATGTCACATGATTGTCTCAAATCCTTCTGATTTGAGACGAATCAGTCTAAGTCGGCGTAAACTCAAAGGTGACCGGATTTGACACCCCTAATCAAGACAGCTTTCAATTAATTTTAGCTATCGCTATGAACACATGTTGTGCCTAGTAGTTCCGACATGTGATTAGCTGACCGCCGAACTCGAGCATTTAAATGACCGGTTATGTAGTTACCATTCAAATGTTAACTGTCAACGAAGAATTTAGCTAGGAACATTTGCACATTTAAATCAATTATTCTACATATATATTATTAGACTTTTGAACATAACAGAACAAAGGTACCCGAGGTCTGCCGTCATGGGGGGTAGCTGGTTCCGATGAAAAGAAGTCGCCTGCGGCGGGTGGGTAAGACAAAGGGTGTAAAATTTTCGAAATTATGAACTCAAATTTTTTCGAATTTTGATAAAGTTTTGAACAAATTTCCTGTATTTTTGCAAGAAAATTTCGTCAATTTTCGCCAATTTGTTATAATTTTTGCCATATTTTGCTCTACATTTCTAAAAATACTTCTGCAACCTCCTACAATGATTTAGACAATGCAAGTTTAACACTACACAACGAATTAAAGAATCATTTTTGCTGCTATCACACTACGCTGCCGATCGGATACATCAATCAAAAGTATTATACAATAAAATTGACAAAGTAGCTAGGAGCCAGCTAGGAAAATACTATCACTTAAGGCGAATTTGTAGGGCTAAAAACAAATGTTATATTACAACCACAAACCCATGCTGAAAAAGCTTAAACTTGAAAAACGGAAATTTCGACCCGAACACCAAGTTACAGCGAGATCAGTTCCAACTTGTTGAACTTATGCGCATCAAATACACCTTTCCATTTTCAAATCCAAATCATACTTACTACTCGCCTAGCAGGAGAGCTCAATCTACTGCAAAATGCCATGGAAGACCATCGCGTCGACGTTGTAGACAGTCTAGGCAACCCAAAAACCAACAATTTTTGTGTATTCGTAATAACATCTCCTTATAAAACTAAAAAATACCTTAAATTCAACTGTTCTGATGTGCCAACTTGAGCAAACAAGTTGGCTCCTTCAAAGTGCAACAAAGATAGCCATCAATACATGAAGAGCAACACCGTCGATATTATCCAGCACGCTGTGAAGTTAAATAAACCTATATAATTCTTGCAATTATAACCAAAACTCGAAGATTTTAGACATTTACAAGTCAATTAAGCAACCCTATAAAAAACTTACAAAAAGCCCATCCAAGCTGAAAAAGTAAACCGAAAAAAGCCAAAATTTAACTATTTTGATGTCAAGATAGAGTATTTCGAACCTACGTAGCAAAATGCCCACTGCAAAGCTAAAACAATAAAACCAAAGCAATATTTTTAGCGACGCTATTTGCCCAATGGCCGATTGTAGCAAGCACGAAACTCATCAAAATTATAACACTTATTTCCGAAACACGTAGTAAATGAGTAGGGCGATTTTGCTGTTGTAAATCCTAATCAATCACTACATTTCCCAAGCATTTGCAAAACCTTTCTGGGCGGAAAGGCCTCTTAAACATCGTGTGCACTTCATGTGAAGATTAAACTGAAAGCTAAGAACTACCTACCGGGCCATAGAAGTCGTGCACCGCGCTAAGCTAGTATAACTAAGAGTCTAGCACTGAGACCTGAATTAATTTTAGAAATACGAACAAATTTTAATACATATTCCGCTGTAAACAATTCCTAGCAAAATAAATAAATGCTTACAAATTGAACCATATTTGTACTAATAACGGTTTTAGTGCCAAGCAGTGGCTCATCCACTGTGGTGCTTACAATATATTGCTATAAATGCGACAGAGCAGGGTGGCGTAACCTACTACACCAAGGGAAAACAGTTGAAGCAAAGAAACAATCTAAATCGCAGGCCGCTCATTACAGTCGTCATGACACCTGCAATAACAGGCGAATCCAGCTGTGACAATTGCAGGCGCTAGTGTCGTTCTGGAGAAGGACTGATAACTCACAGGCGCGCGTACAGACGCAGTTTCACTATGCCTTAAAAACCAGCTTCGACAAGGAGGGATTACCGACGACATATTGCTATTCATATTCTTATGCCACCAACGATACATTGCTTCATTTACATTCTTATGCCACCAACGATACATTGCTTCATTTACATTTACGTACATTCATTTGCAGATTAGATATGCGTAGAGTATGATTATTCTACCTGCCAACGGTATAATTTTGAACTATAGCACACTCGCTATTAGACAAAACCATACACAAGGAGGGCTTTAATATTCAAAGTTTATTAACACACAACAATTTTTAAACTCGTTTCAACTCAACACCTGCATAGCATTGAACTATACTAGTAAAAATCCATTTTGGCAATCATTTTCTCGGACCATCTCAAATCCAACCACCACCCTTTAACTTGGGAAAGGGGAAAATTGACATTTGTACCATAAGGCAAATAATTAAAGTTTATGAGTCCATGCTAATCTTAAGCTTAGACTTAGGTTTATCGAGACAAAATTTCGTGGCGGAAAATTGACATGATCTTTCCTATTTGAGAAAGCTCAAAAACAATGAAAACCATATTAAAAGCTGTGTGAAGTCAACTACGATAGGCATACGGCCAATTGATAATACGAACATGTTACACGAGCGCTATTGCAATTAACATTTTGACTAATTAGATGAGACGAATAGGAACAAAAACCAAGTTTAACCATGTCAATTGTCAAAAGTCGCACATATTTTTTGTCTACTGGGATGTACTGAATAATATACCAGACAAGCATTCCCATCATATCACCACACCTGGGGTTTTAATCAAAATAAAACTAGTGAAATCGACGAAAATGACATTTCACAAACAAAACTACTTATATACATCTCTGAGAATCGAGCATCATTTACATATAAATACCAATATATATGTTTAGTTACAAGTCATGTAACCTTTACAATGTTTATTACTTTTGATATTCACCGTTGGGTGTACACACGAGGTAACTGTCGTAGCAATTAATTATATGCGTCACTTTCGAGAATGTAGAGTCCCCATTTAATTAATACAACACATTTTTAAAACGCTGGCATTTCATGCATAGAAGCATGAAGGTACGTATAAGCTTGCCTTAGCTTTTTCGATAAACCTGTGTTGCGGTTACGTCTATAATTTGAGCATTATTAGACCCATTACTCACTAAAACTAGTAAACGTAATGTTACAAAAAGTGAGCGGAGCAATAGGTAAAATTTTTTTATATCTGATTTATGTATACATGTATTCCAACTAAATATTTATTAAATTTATAATAGTATCAAGTTTTAGACCATTTATGCGAATACCACCATGCAAAAAGGTAGCTAGCTAAAAAAATTATAGCTAATTAATTAGTACTATCAACTAATTAGCTAATTAATTACATAACTAGTTAGCACACATGATAAAATCATAGAGCTATAAAAGTCACATATTCATTACCAGCAACATCGAAAACCCCGAGCTCAAAGAATCAGTAATTTTGAAGTGATTTTAAAATTTTTATAAACAAATTAGCTACTTACCATATAAGGTCAACGGCCATGTTTTAGAGCTTCAAAAATGTCATATTCGTGATCAGAGACATAGAAAACCCCGGTGCGCAATTTTTTTTCATTTCTGAGCACTTTGACAATGTTCAAACATTGACTAATTAATAATTAATTAGTAATTAGCTAATTAACTAATTAATTAGTAATTTTCTAATTAACTAACTAATTGGCATGTGTTTATCATCCATTCGTAATCAGCACGGCGAGATGTAGCATACGCACAAAAATAATAGCTTTACAATAATTATTCATTGAAAAATGAGAATTTTTTGCCAGAAAATGATAATAGTAGGCTTACACGCTTAACTAATTAGTTAATTATATACTAATTAATTAGTAAATAATTAACTAAAGCAAACTTTGACAAATCCTGTATATCTTGCACCTGAAGGACATTAGGCCTTTCTAACAAAAAATTTAAAATCGACCCAATAGTTATTGATGAGTTCGATAGACGGACGGACAGACGGTGCTAATTTTCCCTCTCTGACGAAAAAACTCTTCGCTTCGCTCCACTGAATGAGTAAATGTACGTAGCAGTTTCGTTACAGTACGCAACGATAACTTTAAGGACAAACGACCTGCGAATTACGGTTAGAGGTTAAAAGCCGGTGTAATTCTTAAAACATAAAGCGTTTCGAATCATACTTTTACCATTATAGTAACGAACGGTATTTTTTAACAATTATATTTTGAAACATACTGAAAACCTAACCATCCCAGTAAAGCATGTAGTAATAAAATCTTTCAATATTATTATATATCTGTAAAAAACATTATATATATTTCATAGATGTCCGTAGGAGGTTGTCCAAAACCCTAGGGTCGGAATTATCCTGGTGCCCGGCAGGTGCGGAAAATTTTCTCCATTATGAGCAAATTCTCGTTTATATTTTTATATAAAATTGAGGAAAATTATGAGTTTCGACTTTCGAAAGTTGCGACTTTTGCGAAAATTTACTTCCTCTCAACCGAACCCATTTACCTCCCTAGCACCTAAGCTGACACCGTTGGAAACTTATGATAGATTGATGGTCTTTTCGGTTGCACCCCAGACCGAACATGGTCAATTTTGATGCTACTGTGGACTCAGCTCGACGAGCAGTTCAGAAAATGCACTTTTCGGACATATTTATGACAGAAAATTTTTTTATTTTTTCGGGCCAGCATTTTCGAGAAAATTTTTTTCCGATAAATGTTTAAATTATATACATACGAACCGCACCGACGAGCAGAGTCGAATAATGCAAAAATCTGCTGAATTGGTGCATTATTAGTTATCGACTTAGGCATACGCTCAGGCTGCTATGTCCTTAAATTGTTAAGCCCTAAGTAGTTAAGCCATGAAACGATTCTGCTGATTTTGCAATATTCGACTCAGCTCGTCACTGCGGTTCGAATGATACATATATCCAGAAAAACATTTTTTTCGAAAATTTTGGGTACAAAGGTAATCACTAATATCAAGAGTGCATGCAAAAATCGATAATTTCCCTGTCGAGCGGGGACCCTGACAGGGTCCCCGCGGGATCTCGGCAATTTTTTCCCTGTTTTCCCTGCAAAATTTCCCTATTTTTCCCTGTTTTCCCTGCAGCTCCTGTAAAAATTCAACTTGGACATATGAACACACAAAGGATATATCGTCTAAAATCGTATGTATAAGCTGAAAATTATAGCGTTTCAGACAATATATTAGTGTGAAAACTAAAACATTAAAATTATATTAAATTTAGTTATATATTGCAGAAGGTGCGACATTGCTGCAGCATGAAATCGGAAAAATGAGGGTCCTTGGTCTGAAATAAAAGAATAAAAAAATCACAAATTTCCAACAATATTTCAAAAAGCAACCCATTTCCAAACAATCCCAAAATTTCTCCCTGCAGACGTCAAAATTTTCCCTGTTTTCCCAGCAAAAATCGATAATTTCCGTTTTCCATATTTTCCCTGTCGAGCGGGGACCCTGGCATTAGGGAAGAGTGTGGCACTTCCCTGCACTCACATATAAACCCGTGTTTGATGTCACGGGCGTTTTCGGTCTGACCCCCCCAGTTTCTGGGGGGGTCGAGATGCCATGACCCCCAGTTTCTTGGGGGGGGGGTAGGTCGGACCAAGGGCGTAGCCAGGAATTTTGAAAGGGGGGGGGGGGGGTAGCGTCCCACAGTGGGTACCTAAAAGGGGGAGGTCCGGGGGGGGGGTCGCGCTCAGAAATGTGAAAGCGGGGTCCAGAATTGGTATATTAAGTACGCCATAAACAAGTAAAAAATGTAACTGTTGCCAAAATAGCGAATTTTAATACAAAAATGTGAAGTTTGGTCAAAAATACGGTTGAAAGTAATTGTTTTAAAGTGGGGGTAAGGATAGTTTTTGGACAATTACCGACATGATTTTCAACAGGAATCGTTCAAAAAATTTTGTTTGGGGTTGAGCCAAAAGGGGGGGGTCGCGACCCCCGCAACCTCCCCCCGGCTACGCCCTTGGGTCGGACCCCCAGTTTCGGGGGGTAGGTCGGACCCCCCCGGCCAATTTTTTTTGGGGGGTATTATGTGAAGCGATATTTCTGCAATTTGAACCGTTTCAGTTATTTCATAATTACGACTTCACATAATACCCCCCAAAATTGGGGGGTCCGACCTACCCCCCCTCCCCAGAAACTGGGGGTCCGACCGACCCCCCCGGAAACTGGGGGGGGGTCAGGGCATCTCGACCCCCCCACATTATCAATCAATCCGAACTTTATTACCCAATGTATAAACATGGTAATCACCAAGACAACCATTGCTAACACAAAGAAATCAAAATAATTGTCATAATGATGAAATGTACGTTTTCTGAACCGCCTCGCCGTCGAATGGTATCAAAATTTCTGCTGTAATATCAAAATTGAACATTTTAAAGCTGGGTCTATAACCGAAAAGACCCTAGATGGCTGATAGATGAATCCCGGGTTTTGCATCCCCAGTGCAAAAAAATGCCTTCCGCTATACAGCCTCGTGTAAATTGCGTCAAACCGAATATGTTTTAAACAAACAGTAACCGGAATTCCGGTTCCGGCGAAAATCGTGTTCCGGCAAAGGACAAAAACCATACCGAAACTGGAATTCCTGTTTAAAAATTTCGTTTGAAATTTTCCACATTTTTGCTTCATCTGTGGTACAAACATATCTAATATATATACAATGATCAAGTTCCAACACAACCAAGCAGAAAAAAGACTCAGCAATTTGCCGTGTGAAACGTAAGTAGGGCAAATAATTTCAGTAGGAATTATACATCTTAATCTGTTGGAGTTTGGTAACAAAACAAAGCCAGGTCGATGTTTGCAGCAGATATTTTACACATTCTGAAGTCTGCGAGTTATGTTAGAATTAAACCGGTCCAAATCGGTGATAGAGTATGGATTACGTAGAAGTCATAACATGGCTAAAATAAATTGCGTCACACACCAACCAGTGCGCTTATAAGCATTCAGTTTACATTGAAGTAAAGTTTCGTTATCTGCAACGTAGCTAGAAACTGCGTACTTGGTAATGAACTGTATTTATTGAAGCTGTGCAAACAGTATCACAGTTTGTCTCATTTGTAGCTTTCTGATTAGAAATCCATCGTCATTATCATCTAACTGACGTGCACTGGTTGCCCAACGCTAGCCTAAACAGTGTCTCTAACCACCGATCAGAAAATTACTTTCTATTATTGTCTCTTAGAACCATATACATAAATCAATAATTTAAAGTTTCATGCAACATGTAAAAACGTATGTGTTTATTCTAAGCTGCGTGTGTTGTAAGCACGTTAAGTTTGACGCAGTATACGCAATGGTGAATTGTATCTATAGTGCTATCTATAGTGAAAGGTATTTTTTGCTCTGGGGATCCAAAAAAACCAACATATTGATCGATAAGTAAACATTATTAGCTTCCTCAGTCTCTTTAAAGTTTCATAAAAGCAACAATGCCACAGCAATACATTAAGTTTAATGTAAGTTATTTTTAATCAATTTTAAATCCACTGTACCTTCATTTCTTCCTTCATCTGTTTAACTATATATAAGTTTGGAAGACCAGGTTCCGGTTCCGGTTTAAATGCACGGTCCGGTTGCTGGTTCCGGTTATCCCTGGTTTTAACACATAGAGCGAAAACTGAACAAGTGCTCTGTTTATAATCGCCTCCATTTATTAGAAGTACGTTTGTTACATGTTATTCCGTAACTTGAAATTATAGGTGCATATGGTTCTACAAGAAGGTATACTATAATTTTCTGATCAGTGGTCAGAGATTTTGTTTAAGGTAGCGTCGGGCAACTAGTGGTCATCAGCTATATAATAATGATGATGACTTTCTGATCAGAATGCTATAAACAAGATAAACTGCGACACTGCTCGCGCATTTTCAATAAATACAGTCCTTTACCAAGAACGCAGTTTCTGGCTGTGTTGCAGATATGTTACTTTACTCCAATGTAAACTCATTTACAAAGTTTACAAGCGCACTGGCTGGTGCTCGACGCAATTTATGTTAGCCAAGCTAAGTACTTCTAAATAATGCATACTCTGTTACCGTGTTTAATTCTCTGTTGACCGGTTGAATTCTAACATACACAGCAGACTTCTGAATGGGTAAAATAGCTGCCACAAGCATCGACCTGGCTTTGTTTTGCTAGTAAACTGCTGCAGGTTCAAGATGAAAATTTCCTACTGAAATTGTGTCCTACTTAAATTTCACAAGTCAATTTGATGAGATAATCTTTTCTTTTGTTTGGTTGTATTGGAATTTGCTCATTGCGCATATATTATATCTGTTTGGTCGACAAGTGAAGCAAAAATGCGGAATTCCGGGTCCGGTACGGTTTTTACATTTGCCGGAACCGCAACCGGAACACGATTTTCGCCGGAACCGGAATTACACCCTGATATCAGGGAGTAACCGGAATTCCGGTTCCGGCGGAAATCGTGTTCCGGTTGCGGTTCCGGCAAAGCGCAAAAACCATACCGGAACCGGAATTCCGGTTTAAAAAGTTTGTTTGAAATTTTTAACGTTTTTTGCTTCATCTGTGATCCAAACATATGTAATATATATTATACAATGATCAAGCTCCAATACCACCAAGCAAAAGAAAAGATTGACTAAGCAATTTGCCGTTTGAAACGTAAGTAGGGCACATAATTTCAGTAGGAATTTTTCATAATAACCTGCAGGAGTTTGGTAGCAAATCAAAGCCAGGTCGTTGTTTGTAGCAGCTATTTTACACATCCAGAAGTCTGTGCGGTACGTTTCAATTAAGCCGGTCCAATTCGGTAACAGAGTATGGCTAACGCAGAAGTACTTAGGGTATGCTTGGCTAACATAAATTGCTTCAAGAACCCGCCAATGCGCTTGTAAACTTGGTAAATTAGTCTAAATTGAAGTAAACTAACGTTATCCGCAACGCAGCTAGAAACTGCTTTCTTGGCAAAGAACTGTATTTATTGAAACTGTGCGACCAGCAGCACAGTGTGTATCATTTATAGCATTCTGATTAGAAAGTTATTATCATTATCATCTAACTTACGGGCACAGTTTGTCCAACGCTAACCTAAACAGTGTACCTGATCAGCAAATTACCTTCTATTATTTTCTCTTAGAATCATATATATAAACCAATAATTTCAAGTTTCCTGCAGAAGAACATGTAACAAACGTATGTGTAGTAAATCAAGGCGACTGGAGACAGAGCGAAAGTGTGTATTCTACGCTCCAAGCTTTGTAAGCATATTCGATTTGACGCAGTATACGCAATGGTGTATAGTGGAAGGCATTTTTTGCTCTGGGTGTCCAAAAATCGACATATTTGATCGATAAATAAACACTAGTCGGTAGTGGAACTACATTTCTGAGCGGAGCTTGGGCTGTGGCATTACGAATGTACTCAATTTTATGTTCCTGTAACTACATTGCATAGGGCATAAGGCTTTGTCATTGGTAAAAATATTATATTTGAATTCTTCGACCCAAAAAAACCCTATAACGGTTTGATCGAAACGATTCTATTTCAATAAATAACACAAATATTGCAAAATTCTCTATTTTAGCTGCATAAAATTAACTAATTACTAATTAACCACTCAAAATTTTTTAATCCCAAATATCAGGTGCACACTCTGTCATGATAGGCTTTCAAACAAAAAAAAGTTTTTTTAAAATCCGTTCAGTGGTTCTTGAGATCCGTCGGACCGAACGAACGAACGGATGGACATCGACCTTTTTACTCCCAGACAGAAAATAAAAACGCTTCGCTCGGCTTCGCCGAGCTCCGCTCAATAATTTATTGTGTCTGTAATTATGAAGCTTTTGGAGTTTGCTAAAATCGGTGAGGTAATTCATTCCAACGTGCGTGTGGTTATAAAGTCTGTTTACTCAAAAGTATAGCACTCGCTGCGCAATCGTCGGATGACGCGCCTATTGTATATTCAAGGTATTAAAATATCCAAAATATCTTGGCATGAGCGTGCTGAGATGTCGTTTCGAGGCTTAAACGGCCAAGTTTATTGAAGCGCAAGCCGTGAAGGAATGCTATTTCCGACACGTAAAATTATTTATCTTACAAGGAAGCTTGTGACCATTATATAGGCGGCTAACCTGAAGCAAGCCCTTGCCGAACTCCGCTCAATTATTAGCTTCCTCAGTCTCTTTAAAGTTTCAGAAAGGCAAAAATACCATCGCAATACATTAAGTTTAATGCAAACGTTATTTTTAATGCATTTTAAATCCACTATACCTTGATTTCTTCCTTCATCTGTTTTACTACATATAAATTTCGAAGACCAAGTTCCGGTTCCGGATCCGGTTTAAATGCACGGTTCCGGTTCCGGTTATTCCTGCCTGATATATAAATATATGTGTGTAAATAAATTTCACATACTGTCTTCAATGTACATTGTTAACAATAGCATGCGTTAATTGTATATACAGGCGTTCATACCTACACCACACTGGTTACTTGTCATGTTACATCCCTCGGCTCCTATTATTCGCAAACATATAAATTTCTGCGGCTCCTAAATCTGTAGATCTTGAAACACAAAAATTTATAACTGCTGTTTCAACATGTGTTTATGACAAATCCCTCATTATACGGCCATACCGATGATTTCAAAGGATGATTTGAAACTACTCTTAAGCAACTTATTGAATAAGTCCGATTAATTTTTTAAAAATTCTGTGGAATCTAATCCGTTTAAGTTTAAAACTGCCACTCTGAAAGCCAAAGACTAAAATGTTTCTCAATACCAAACAGCTACTGATTTAGGGAATAGTTAACCGTTAGCTTAGAAACCCGTGGTTCACTCCAGCAATTAATTCGACCCTTGCGTTTATTGTCGCTAACTTTATATAAAATTCATTGACGGTAACAAATTAATTCCCTTCGAAGTGCAGTCAGATTTGCCCCTGCTATAGCCGACCGCCACCTAGATCAAAGCATACGATAGCCAAACCCTAATGGTTATACAAATGCTTTGAGAACAGCTTAAGAAAATTCCTTTCCCATTACTAAAATTATCATATATCATAATAAGTTACTTAGCTAGTGATTGTTTAAAAAGTTTGAATTTTGGAAAATTTTACTTAATGTCGCATGGACACATCGGTGGAGTGCAGGATCACATCTATTGTTTTCCATACTAATGAAATAAAATCTGAACCATTCACTATAACTGAAGCCGCTAAAAGGATATATATCCGCAAAATGATAAATGTAACTTTAGGGGCATAAGCGAAACGTATGCTATACTGTTCTTAATATACTAAGCCTGAGCCTTAGCCAGGCAGGTCTAGATCCCTTTTCGTTCGGAAGAATTTTTTCACCTTTGTCATGTCGTAGAAAGAAAGGAAGAATTACGTCAGGCAAGTCTGAATCTAAGGAAAGCTTATATATAAACAAAAACGAATGCATTGACGAATTATGCTAAAATTGTCAGTCGACGGAGTAGTTATAGATCATTTTCGTTACTAGGTAACTGTAATTGTATGAAATAAAAAATTTTGTTTCACCCCCTTTTCCCTGACGTCAGTGGGACTAAACCCACTTTTCCTGAGTTAGTGGCACTAAACCCCCTTTTCGAATTCCTGGTTACGTACCTGGTCTTAGCTAAGGTCCTTATGTGAACCTTGTACTAAATCTACAGGTTCAATTTTCTAACCATATAAAGGTTCGCAAAACGATGCAATAGTGTGATTGCCACTAACAACGAAATTCCAAAAATTAAGTAATTCTGAGCCGAACTGATATAGCCGAACCGACCAGCGTAGAAATATATAAAATTAAAATTGAATTTTCGAAAACTCCCTAAAACCAAACTAGTTCACGAACTGTTGACTTAGATAACTAACCACAGCGCTAGCGAAACAAAATACTTCCACTCACCTATGTTTAAAATCATAGCATGTATATAACATCAGTAAACTCAACGGTCACAGTGTAGCATTTTAACAGCACAACATATTGCACAAAACTTTAGAAATTAAAATAATATATAATAGTCAACCCGCTAAGATACGTCCAATTATTACGGTATGCTACTTTGACCACAGTAAAACCCGCTAAATAACCATTATGAAGTTGAATCTTCAACGCAAGTCAACGTAGATGTTCGCTGGCCTATTCCGAAACGAATACAACAAGCAGCAACTCCTTGTAACAACATAGTTTACTGCATAAAATCCACTTAAGTAATTTATACACAAGAAATAATTACACACTTTCACGTGCACAATATCAGATGCTACACACCTGAACTAATTACTAATAATACACGCGAGTATCGCGATAATTTGGGAAAAATTGTGCAAAGCCATTTAGTGCTTACACTTTTCCTAGCCAACAGTTCCTTGAGTCCTAATTTCCCAAGTACAATTTACAGTGAAAGATATTAAAAGCTTCCACTGCGGTTTAAGCCGTAAAACAAAAAAACAGAGAACAACCCAGGAAACGACAACAACAGATGGAATAAGGCTGCATCGCTTAACGACAAAAGCAAAGCTCCTTCGTTGTTATTCTTCGCTGCTTCTGTGGCATCGCGAGTTGCAGCAACAAACTAATACAATTGTTGTTCGAAGACAACCAGAAAAATTTTATGTAATTATTATATATATAAACGATGGCACTTAAATCATTTATTACTCTGCTCCAACTTTGTTACACGTAATATAGAGACCAAAATAATAAAAATAGGGCACAGATATATTTCGCATCAATAAATTTCAAGATAATACCATGTCACCATTTGTCACTGTCAATGTTTTTAGCATCTCTGTTAATTGACAAGTGTTATCGACCAGCCATAAAAACGGTTACAAGGCTGCTACCAACAAGGAATTTAAGCGTCCTGCCAGAAACAGTAGGCTTTCCGATGATGATTTATATTACGGAAAGCGACATCACGCCTCAAATTCCACGATTAAAAAACACAGCTACACGTATACAGATATATTGAATTCAGTTCGAAACACAACTGTCAAAATTAAAAACGTCTGATTCAAAGTATTAAGGATGGCCGAAATATACTTATGAGAAAGCGAAAATCCTTGACACAGCTGAAGCATGAGCAAACGCATGAAATTTAGTATTTTCAGCCGATCAATAATGTAGTCCGTGACATTTTCAGAAAAAGTACGCTCCATGGTCAGAAAACATCATTTAGTGAGGAGGATTCGGTGCAGGAAGTACCCTAATATTCAGGCTTAGTATATCGAGAAAGAAGGGGACGAAAAACCAATCATATAAAGGAATTTTTTATAGATATACGAGACTGGTTTTTAGCGGTTTGCAACTAATCTCATGCTGATCGCGAATTTTTTGGGTGCCAATGAGTGCCGTTGGTAGACAAATTTTCCGAAAAAATTCCTCAATAAGTGTATAATTTTGTGTATCATTCGAACCGCATTGACAATCTGAGTGAAATGGCATCAAAATACGCAAACTCGGTCCATGGCTTTAGCCTTAAATTTTCCCATAAATTATGTTTTAATGCGGTTTTAATTGTATATAAAATTATAATTCATAAATTGGGAAGAATTCTCGAAAATTTTGGGTACCAACGCGGTACCATCGACAACCTGAAAAATGGGGACCAAAATTGTCATCAATGCGGCTGAAATGTTCTTTTTCTGAACCGCGTCTTCGAGTTGAGTGGAAAGGTACCAAAATTTCCGATGTATCTCCAAAACTGACAAATTTTGGGCTGGGAACAAAAATCCGTTTGTCTTCGAAGTCTAAACGCTTAATTTCACTTTTGATGACTTCACGCATACTGTATCATTTTTAAATATTTGGGCTGTAGATTTCTTAGTAAGAGATTTCTCTTTCTAAAATTATGATACAGCCGCCTACGACGCAGCAATACGTTCAAACCACAACAACTACAGGATCACATAGTGTGATCGCAATACAAAATAGTTGCTTTGACCGGACACTACCAGGAACTTGGGCGTTGTTGAAGATTGAAATATTGTTAGTCTTAATTTGGTGCTGAATAACAAGAGTGTGGCGTGATTTTCGCGCTATAATCATGTAGCCCTAAACTAGTTGTTGTAATGCAAAACATGGATAGGGTAGCACATGGCTGTGACATCACCCGCGACGTACGGCTGACGTTAACCCAGCAGACCTGAAGACAGTCATAGGTTTTTTGACTGGTCAAAATTTTTTTCATTTACAGGAGATGCTGATCAAATTTAGGGATCCTTGTCCATTTTTGACAATAGCTCAACCGTCCCTTGATAGACCAAAACCTACTTGGAAGTCATCGGACTTTGGTTCAAATAACCCTGAGGAGCAGTACGTTATAGCGATCGGAAAAGCATGGTAACTTGGGCCACTAACCAACATACTTTTAAAAATTAATACGGGGTTTTCCGTGGTTCTTCAGAAAACTGAGCTTATTAATAATTGGGCTTCTAGGCCTTTTGATGTCCGAATTGCGTACTGGAAATCTAATCGTATGGCGTAAATAAACATCATAACTTTGCTTTAAACGAACCAGCGAGAAAACGATTCCCTAACTTATATAGAGCTACATGAGTCAAACCCGACGTAGGCTGCTACCCCAAGTTCCAACTACACTTACACAGTCTTGGCATCACACCGCGTTTCTTAAATTTTCAACATTACACACAATGAAAATAGGTACTATGTGCCGTTAAGAGTTTTGAGCCGACCACTGTGAATCTAACATAACACGTACAAGTAACGAACCAAACCGGAACTTGAAAGTTGCGAGTCGAGAGGTCCACCGATGAAATACATCCTAGTCAAACGTCAAAGGCTCAGCCCCTTCCCACCCTAACTGCGATACAATGAAACAGCACAGACGCGAACAAGTAAAACAATCAAACCATAGTGAAAGAACAAAAGAAAAAACCCCCACAGACCAAACCACGGGTTTAAAATTTAGCAAACTGCAAACAATCCAAAACGCAACACGATAAAAACCAGAACGGCATGAAAGTACAACTGCCAGAATGCTCTGTGTTACTCTGATCAACTGAACTATTTCCATGTAGTCCAACTCCCTTACTGTATAAATATCACTGAAAATAGGTCAAATCGGCACGACCATCCAAGAATAAGTGCACACATAAGTTTATGTTGGTATGCATGCAGTAGGTATATTTAACATGCAACAATTATGTTCACCAGTCACATACAACCACCTATCGGCTCGGTAACAAAATCACAAAACACAGAACAAAGCCATACCATTAGCATTTTACTGAAAAATTAAACCAGTATTCACCTACTCACCACATTCTAAAACTTGAGCACAGTGTCATAAACAGTATGCACATAATTGCACCCTCTAGCAAAAGCCGATGTTTTGGTACACACCGTGCATTTTATGTGACAATATATACGCAAACATTTACACATATATTGAACGTTGTGTTAGGAACCCCACATCTTACAGACCATCAATCATCCGCTAATATATGTTACCCAGAATTGCTATAATTATATATACGTATATACATGAAAATGCCAAAAGGGAGAGCTGGTACTCTACAGATAACTCATCTGGGGTCCTACTCCAGCCAAGGGGCGATATATCTTTAAAAAACAGCTTAGGTCGAGGGCGGTTCCGGGGCGGAATGACCACGACTTAGCTTTATACTTAGTAGAGCGTGCATTTAAGGGACGTACCCAAATAAGGGACACTAAACTTTAAACCAGCTGTTTTTTATTTCCACTGAATAAATTTACAGCTTGTTGTATATCGCTCTAATCGCCGTTTTTTGTTCTTTCTAGCGATATTACTTTGATTTGACAATATTGTTCGGTAAAGAATAAGGGACAGTTTACCGAGCTAAACGTTACATTTATCAATCATTATTATTTCACGCCATTTTTTTCCAAAAATTTGCAGCTTCGTTCCGGATTCTGATGGTAAGTAAAATTTACTATTGTTATGTCACTGTGTTTCCTGGTCGATTTTCTATCGATCGGCATCAAGCGTTTTAAGAAATAGTTGTTTTATTGCCGACGATGGTATAAAAACTGTCAGATGTCAAAATTGAGTTTTTAAGCATTTAAGGGACACATGTATGGTAATAAGGAACACCTGTACGGCAATAGGGGACAGCATTAAATATTTTATTTTGTTGATCTATATAGTTAGTGATACCCTGAGGGACAGATTAAAAACGATGCTTAAACAAAAAGTAAGAATGAAAACGGTAATGTTTTGAATCTATTACGTATTTTATCTGAAGTATTGCTTAACATATATCATATGCATCATGAGAACGGTGCATTTTTAGCGCTCCCGTTACGTAACAAAAGGAAAACGCTGAATAAATATAGAGTAGAATAATTGTGTGAAAAATTAGCACCATATTTCGCAAGATTTATCGCACCTTTCAACAAGGGCTTCTAATGATTTTACTACCATAGGCACTACCGCCCAGGGACGACCTGCAAGTCTGCTTTTCAGAAACTTGTCTTCGAAAACCCATGTCCAACATGATTAAAAATTGCTTATCACACATTTGACGAGCCACAAAGTTGACCTAAGGAAGCAAAGATTCTGTTTGATATTTTCAGAAAATCCAGTGGTAATTACTATTTGTTGTTTAGAAATGGCGAGGGTCAAATTTATGAAGCGTCGTGGTAACCAGCCAAAGCGGCAAAAAGGTGTTGTTCCTGGGAAGAAACCACCTTCAATTCCCGTGCAAAAAGCAAAGGAGCGGCCAATGCAATGGAGTGAAGAAATGATGGCGGAAGCTATTGATATGGTGAACGCAGGTAGTGGCATTTAATGCTAAATCCTTGTCGCAACATATATATGTCACAACTATTTTTGCTTTCTTATTAAGTAGTACATAGTGATGCCATCAGGAATTGTTTAGTGCTAGAATAGACTTGGTGATGTGCGGAAAGGGCTAAACTATGTTGTTCAATCTTCTGCGCACATTTAATATTTCGACTAGTTTATGTCATTCGATGAAAATAAACTGTTAATTCTTGGGAATCTCGCCTTCGTAGAACCTTCGGAATGTATGGTGCATAGCCAATGCTGTCAAGTCTATCACAATTTTATGTCTAACAGAACTTTATAATTAGTAATTTTATGTGTAATAAGCTTATCTATAGTTTGCGAAACACTGTTTTCCCACAGAAGATCGATGAGTATATCTAAAAATTTATTTTTTGTCCCACTGTGACAGCCAAACGCAACACTGATAAGCATTTTTTATTAGAAAGATCAATGCCTCACGGTGGGCTGTTTGCTATCCTATTGGGTTAACAACCAACAAAATTTTGACGATTTAAACACTACCTCACCATTTTATCTCCTTTGATTCTGGTGTCTCTTATCGTGAAGCTACTTCCAGGAAGAAAGTCCCCAAAAGCTGCCTACAGCGGCGAGTTGCAGGTTCCTGTCGACCAGGTAAAAAGCGGGGTTGGCCAAAGGTGTTCTTGCCACGGAGAGAGGAAGCTCTCGCAACTCTAGCTAAAAAATCGGGGGACTGTGGTGTCCCCCCTAACACCACAACAATTTCGCAAAATTGCGTTCCAACTAGCTAAAGATAATAGTAGTGAGAATCGTTTCAACATTGATGCTAAATCGGCAGGAGGTGACTCGTGGCGACGTTTTAAGAAAACTCATGACCTTACCATCCGCTTACCGCAAAACATATCAGCTGGACGCGCGCTTGCTATGAATCACGATCGTGTTTGATCATGGTTTACCTGTTACGAAAAGGTGCTGAATGATTATAACATCGAGGATCGCCCTGACCTGATTTTCAGCATGGATGAAACTGGTTTGCAAACAGTGGTAAGCAGAGCAAAGGTGATTAGTCGCTGGGGCGCGAAATATGTCAATACCCTGGTTTCTGGAGAACGTGGACGAATCATCATTATTGTTGTGTGTTCGTCGGCAACGGGATTCTTTCTACCACCAGCTGTTATCCTGAAAGGCAAACGTCCCAAATCTGGGTTGGAGAGTTACTTTCCTCCTGGAACAGCGGTCTTCACTACGGATACCGGGTATATTAACACAGCATGTTTCCAGCATTTTCTCAAACATGCCAAGGCTATTCAAAAGGGGCAGCATTGCCTTCTATTGTTTGACGGGCATCGTTCTCATGTCGATGGTGCCAGCATTCTTGCTGCTTCAGAGAACCAAGTGGAACTGGTTTGCTTTCCTCCCCACACCACGCATGTTCTACAGCCACTAGATCAGACACCATTTCGAGAATTGAAACGCCACTACAAACAAGAAGTTCACAAGCATTTTACAAATACTGGTGGTGCTGTTATCACAAATCAGATTTTCGGTGAAATTTTTACAAAAGCATGGAATCATGCTGCGAAACCGGAATTCGTCATGTCTGCATTCACAGGAACTGGTGTTTATCCCGTAAATCGAGAGGAAATCTCGGAGTCGGCATTTGCAATAGCAGACGTTTTTCAACCTATGAGCAGCCTGTCTAATTCCGACATTGATTATCCTTGCCGTCGGCCGAAGAGTTCCGAAAATGTTGGGCCAACTGAAAACAATTTCACAGCTTCCAGCGAACAGGTACAGCGGGCGCCCCATGTTAGTGGGACGGTTTGTAACACAATTGAAATTCTTTCGAAGAAAATGAAACCGAGGAAACTGTTTGTGCAGGTAACAAAGAATATACTGTGCTACAAACGTCATCGTCGATTGTGAGTATGGAATTAGACCCAGCGGTTGATAATTGTTTTATACCAGAGGCCACCAGTTCCCAAATTGCGTCGAGGCTGTTCCGTGAAACCCACCCATCGTTTTATAGAGATAACAATATTTTAGAAAAACATTTGAAACCATTTAATGCACACATTACTGGCCCTCAGTCCAGCACGTCGACTAGTTTTTCCTATCAGCAGGATGATGATCAGCAGTGTCCGCAACCCCAAAGCACAACGCTAAATGACTGGCAGTGCATCACCTGCTGTCGTTTTTGGTCTGAAGACGTTGGACAGTGCAATGGGAAAGAGTGGAGCGAGTGTAGCGAATGCGGGATTTGGTTGCACTATGAGTGTGCATCGCGCATTACGAAGAAGGCGCTCCGTGTTACTGTTGTTAAACATTTCAAATGTGCAAGATCATCTTTCTATGTCATGTAAACTGTGTTCCTGCCGATATGAACAGTTTATGTTATACTACTATATTTTTGTTCGTCTATTTTGTTCATTCCATTTATTTTGTGTATTGCCATACTATTTTGATACATGTGCGTAGTCAAAAACTTCTCCACTGGGGGCACTGGGCTTCCTAGTGATGCACAAATTTTTTTCTAGGGGGCACAACTGGGAAATGGCTAAGATTTATATGGTCGATATCCCTATTCCTCTTTTCTGCCATTCTTCACGGGTTAATGGGTTGTCGCACGGGCTGCACGGCCCCCTCTGTGCCCCCTTGGCTACCCCTCCTTTGATGTGCGGTAATGTTCTTAGCTTTATCAAATACGCTCCATGTGCGGGCAAATTACAGCTTTTTGAAACCTAAAGCGGAAATTACTCGTTTATTTAGATTTCAGTCGGTAAAAATAGATCCATAGTATAGAACTTTGTCATACAATTCTGCCACAACCGTTGTCAAATAGCGTCCCTTAATTGCATCGTCTGTCCCGTAAATGCATGCCTAATGTCCCTTAAAGGCCAAGTTTTATACATTTAAGGGACACCTTCGGTTTTTAGCATTTATCCCGCGAAGGGTTAACTTTTCGCCATTTTTGAATGAACAAGAGTATGCGTTATGCTATTGTCCACAAATGATGTCAGACATACCGACATTTGCTGAAAACAGAATTGAGTTATGGTAAAATTGTTGACCTGTGTCCCTTAAATGCGTACATCAGCAAAACAGGTGTCCCTTAAATGGGTAGTTTACTATACATAAGGCTTTGTAGCGTAGACCATGCATGCCGAACGCATGGTTTCAGGGAGCTACCACCCCCCCCCCCTTTGCAAAAGCACGGTAAGTTGGCAAATTGAGGGCGCGGGGTTTGTGAACTTTTTGTGACCTCCTACCATCTGAAACGACCACGCCCAGCCAAACCACACCAACTGCAAACTCAGAGAGGCAGCATGTATGGCTTAGATAAAAGGCTTAGTATATCGAAGTGAGCAAAGCCTGGATCTGGTATGAGATGGGCTTCCCTTATGGATTCGTCGAGGACGAGTGCACCTTCCAAATACGACTTTTACAACAGCTATCTTAATAAGTATTGGAAACTGTTTCTTTGTATGGATATAACTAAATGACAGATAGCAACGCTTCAAAGTGTCAAATTTCAATTGTCAACTATAAGAACTGTCCGCGAACAGTAAAAAACTGCGTCAAATTTTGAGTATTAAGTCGGCCCCCTGTTAACCCTAAGTTAATCTTTGACTCAATCTGAAACAAGTATTTCAACCAAACTAGCCTCAAAGTCAATCAAAACTCGATTTATATTGAGTCAACGTTGGCTCAAGCTTAAAGTTAAAAAAGGTCGACTCAATAGACAAAATATGACTCAAACTTTTGCAATACATAAACGTTGGCAGCATTGGCAGTTAATTCAAATATGTTTGTACACAAAGTTTCCTCAGATGTTACCTACCTATGAATTTAAAGCTATTAATAAAAAATGTTTAGAACAAGTTTTCATAAATCGAATTAAATACATACATAAAACCTTAAAATTTATCAAATTAAATCGTAGCGGATAGCACTATCTGGTCGGGAATTATATTTTCCAATCTTTTCTAAAGCATTTTATACAGCGCTTTTCTTTGCATTCACATCAATATAATTGTAGTCAATTACTTTTTTTTGCCAGAGTATATATTGGTCCTAAACCACCGCCAGCGTTGCATTTTTATATTATGTCCGTTAGGCCAATGTGCATATATGTAGTATAAAACTCATATTAGGCCTTTTTCTTGGGTTAAGGCTCACGCTTACTATATATCGAGGACGGCAGAGCATGATTTCACTTCCGCTCCTACCAATTACATTGGCCGTTATTCCCGAGATTGTATAGCACCAAAGTAAATAGCATTATCAAGCCAAACAAATAAGGCGACGTTGTCTGACAAACCTTCCTCCAGTTATTGAGGTTAACCTTTGACAAGACACCAATGTCTCCCAACACGAAACTCGTCATGTAAGCATCGCTGAACCGATGATCTGAAGTTAGACCACACTCAAGCACGTTACCGTGTTTCAGGTTTATTCTTTGGCGGCTTAAATCCAAAGCCTTTCGCCTTTTTGGTCTTCTTCGACGACGACGACGACTTTCCGCTGGCAAAATCTTTCCAGCTCGAAACTCGTGCTTCCCTTGATTCCTTTAAATTGAAAAACAAACAGAACAATGACCAATCAAACTGTACCGCATGTAGCAATAAAAGCCACAGTCTATAATGAATTATGAAATAGAATGTATATAATATAGGTGTCCATAGAAGGGTAGGCATTACCCTGGCCCTGCAGGCTAAGCACACGATGTCCATCCTAGAACAACTCCCGCGTCGTAGGCGCGACCAAAATCTTAAATTCGATAAAAAATTTGTCAAAAATCGATGAAATTTTTGAGGACTCCCCCCCAAAGTGTACCCAAGCTCCCTAAGCCTCCGAAACTTGGAGAACTATGTATGTATGGTATTTTCAAGTAATATTTAAGCAACGGTTAATGACACGCATATTTAATTTTATCAAAATTTTAGTTACATTTTGAATCAGAATTTATTGAGGATTTGAAGAAATTTATCAATTAAAAGCTACTACGCATATGATCAGATTATATTGCTGAAGTCATCGAACCGCTTAGAACCCAATGCCAAAAAATATAGAAGAACAGAGCGGTGCGGAAATATATCAACCGGAAGAGCCCAGAGTACTATCCATCCGTTTCAGCGTCGCCACTTATCACCCTCACAGCAAATTAATATTTGTTACACGCCAGCTGTTAAAATTACATTTTGTTGTTAATGCCTAAACAGGATTGGACAAAATTCCTTACAATATAGTAAGTGCGAAATGTATTGTAAACTGCAGTGTCTGATGCGGTTGTATATAAACATTATTTTTTGAATCCGTAAAAGAAATTGTTCTTCCAAATCCAGAAAGATCGATTTTAAAAATTCTATATTAAAATTGCTTTAAACTTCTACACTATTTTGTTGAACTGACACTAATAAAACATAATCCTCCAAATTTAACAAAATATTTGGGAGCAAAATACTGCTCAAACTCCCTAATTCTTAGTGTCGTACAAAATTTGGCGCTTTTGCAAAAATCGATCCAGCGACGTTATCTTGTTTTATGGGAAAATGGAATATCCTCTTTAAGATAGCGAAAAATTCCACTTTTAGTCACTGCAAACACGCAGATCTTTTCCACACTGCACGTGCTTTTTATATACGGCTAATGTTTATGTGAAAACAAATACTAAGCACGGGCTTACTCATGATGTTGCACTCAGTTATATGTGAAATGAGAAAATATACGCGCACGCCATCTGCTTGTACACACTGATGGGCGCTTGCTCGCGTTGGTTGATCCAAAACTACCGGCAGAATTTTCATCGCGAATTTTTATACAAATCAATTCGTGATCTTCAGACTTTCTCAATTGCACAGTTATACAACCGAAGATAGCATATACGCCACTGTCCATTTCACCATTTCATTCTGATAAACATAGAAAAACATGCGAAATGAGAAAACATACGAAAACGCCTACTGTGTTTGTGCATCGCGGTGGCAATGTTCGAATGTTAATCTAGGACTACATACAGAATTTGCAATGCGATTTTTTGCACAGATCAATTCGTGACGCTGGTAGACCAACATTGGTGCACGCACGCAACGTTTATTCGGGCATTACTAACAGCATCTTGATATTACCAAAAAAAGTATATTTCTAATAATTTAACGTTGCGGAATTTCTGCGTTTATCCGCGTAACACAAAAACATAACTCAGTAAGCAAAAACTGTATGACTTAACATAATAATAAAATAATGTTTGTATAGCTATATACTGTACATACTAATAAAATCAGCTAACCTCATAATTTTTCTGATATTCTTGCTCTAGTTTTGCTTGCGCGGCGGCTTCTTGTTCGGCTTCACGCGCACGCTTCCTGTAACAAAAACTAGAAATGGTAAATTATGCACTAAACAGCGGTGATCAACTGTCGCCATTGGCCTATTAAGGAGACTTTATGGCCTATTAAGATGACTTTATGGCCTAATAAGATGACTTTACGTTTACGGGGCCAGAAACACTCGTACTCTCGAAGAAGTGAAGCCTTGGTGACGTGGAAGGCAGGGAGTAACCGGAATTCCGGTTCCGGTTCCGGCGAAAATCGTGTTCCGGTTGCGGTTCCGGCAAAGGGCAAAAACCATACCGGAACCGGAATTCCGGTTTAAAAATTTTGTTTGAAATTTTTCACATTTTTGCTTCATCTGTGATCCAAACATATGTAATATATATTATACAATGATCAAACTCCAATACAACCGAGCCAAAGAAAAGATTAACTAACCAATTTGCCGTGTGAAACGTAAGTAGGGCACATAATTTTAGCAGGAATTTTTCATAATTACCTGCAGGAGTTTGTTAAATCAAAGCCAGGTCGATGCTTGTAGCAGCTATTTTACACATCCAGAAGTCTGTGGGATACATTTGAATTAAACCGGTCCAACTCGGTAACAGATTGTGGCTTACGCAGAAGTACTTAGCCTATGCTTGGCTAACATAAATTGCGTCAAGCACCAGCCAGTGCGCTTTAAACTTTGTAAATCAGGTGAAACTGAAGTAACGTTATCTGCAACGCAAGCAGAAACTGCTTCCTTGGAAATGAACTGTATTTATTGAAACTGTGCGAGCAGCATCACCTGTGTGTCTCATCTATAGCATTCTGATTAGAAAGTTATCATCATTATCATCTAACTGACGGGCACTGTTTGTCCAACGCTAGCCTAAACAGTGTCTCTGAACACTGATCAGAAAATTACCTTCTATCTATTATTTTATCTTAGAATCATATAAACCAATAATTTTAAGTTTGCTACAGAAGAACATGCAACAAACGTATGTGTAGTAAAGGGAGGCGAGTGGAGACAGATCGAAAGTGTGTATTCTACGCTCCAAGCTTTGTAAGCACATTCGATTTGACGCAGTATACGCAGTGGTGTATAGTGGAAGGCATTTTTTTGCTCTGAATGTCCAAAAACCGATATATTTGATCGATAAATAAACATTATTAGCTTCCTCAGTCTCTTTAAAGTTTCAGAAAGGCAATAATACCATCGCAATACATTAAGTTTAATGTAAAAGTTATTTTTAATGCATTTTAAATCCACTATACCTTCATTTCTTCCATCATTTGTTTTACTATATATAAATTTCGAAGACCAGGTTCCGGTTACGGTTCCGGTTCCGGATCCGGTTTAAATGGACGGTTCCGGTTACTGGTTCCGGTTCCGGTAAATTTCGGTTCCGGTTATTCCCTGGTGGAAGGATATACAAATCATTTAAACTTTGGCCAGAATCGAACACACCATTCAAAGTTATACCATATTTTATACTGATGTGATATAGCTCGAAGCAGGGGTACTAGATCCCATATTCCGAGAGGAATATTTATTGAGCCTATGTATATAGTATGAAAGATATGATGGGCAAACACCATGAGCGCAGTTAGAATTTTCCGCATGGTGGCAAAGAAGTTGCGTGTCTTTGCTAGAGTCCAACAGCCCGAAATTGTTCAATTTTGAAGATACAGCGGAAATTTCGTTTTGGTACCATTCGACTCAGTTTGATGAGATGGTTCGGAAAATATACATTTCGATAATATATAAGACAAACTTTATTTCGACTTTTTGGTTTCCCAATAGCACTCTGGTTCCCCAAAATTTTCGAAATAATTTTTCTGGACAAAAACGGTATTTCATGTACCATTGGAACCGCACTGACGAGCTAAATAGAACGGTGGTAAAATCGGTATAAACGAATTAACAAGCAATTGTCATTTATGTGAAATCTTAAGCCTAAGGATAAGCCTTAACCTAAGGCGTTCACTCGTTAATTGATTAAGCTGACTTCAATGCAATTCGACTCGGCACCTTAACGCGGTTCGAATGGTATATAAAACTAGTACCTCTACAGAGATTGCAGAACGTAATGAAGCATAGGTACACCTACGCCTTTTGCATGCACAGCCAATCAGCTCTCAATAGCATACGTCGATATGCTATATGTCGATATCACACAATACCGCATAAGTTAGAACAAAGCTAACACCGGCAGTAAGTTTCCCATGCCCCAAAACCCCCAAGTGCAAGATATCAACCTCCCAGGACGTATATAACAGTAAAATTAGGACTTTTGGGTCAATGAACCATGGCGGCGTCATACCCCGTACCCATAGAACCATGGGTCACAGAGCAAAACCAATACCGGCAATGAGTTTCAAATGCCCGAAAACCCCAAGTGAAACTTTTCAGCCACCCAGGATGTCAGAACAAATTTTTGAATTTTGGGTCGGGAACCATTGGAGCAAGTAGATAGAAAATGGCGGTTTACCCCCCCCCCCCCCCACTGTGGAGCACGGAACTGAACGGAGAACCAAACAAACAACAA
>JASANE010025604.1:0-11912 GCA_030248225.1 Trileptium ribeirensis
ATACCTGTTTTAGATAATTCACAAGTCGTGTTACTTTACTGAATTTTAAAATCTGTCCGCTCGTAGTGTTGCGGCCATATTCTGATTGACTACTGTGTGTGAGTTTGGGCTCATTTGGGACGATTCTGATAACTTGATAACAGACAATGGTAAACTTAAACTTAGGCTGAACCATAAAAATCTACGATCCAGCTTTGTGTGCTGACAACCCAACCTATTATCAAGTTGAATCCATAAATGATGCTTTGAGAATTCCCAAAATTAACTGTTTTTCGAAAAAGCCTACTCGTTTATACATGGTATGCTGCCATAAATGCTTCGCCAGTACGGTTATGTTACTTTTCGAAATATTTGCGATAGTGCCTAAATATCAAATTATCGCTCATACCTTCGCTATTGACAATAGTAAAGCTGGGTGACAGGGGCTAACAACATGTGCAAGCAAGTTCAGGATTTACATTTGGATGGGGAATAGAACTGCAATTATGTTCCATTTTGAGGTTTTATTCAAGCAAAACTAAACCTCACCCCGTTCCCCGCCGCTTTTCTTTGGTATTCCCATGACCAACCGAAAAGATTTGTTTTTTTTTGACTCTATGAATAAAGATTGGAGTATGTACACCTAAAAGGTTGAACTGTTCGACAAATGTTTATGAAACTAAACTACAATAAATATAAATTACAGTTTACTACATAAACTGCTACAATCATAACTTCTTGGATCCACCGCTGGCGGGGGTGGGGGTGAAAGAGCATACCCAAGATTTTGTCTTGGCTTGGGGCTGATGTCGAAGCAAAATGGACTGCACCATACATAGGCGAGGTCCTAATTTAGCCTTAAGGCGATGCAATAGCCGTATCCGATGTCGATATTTTTCTGTTCCATAACGCCATTAGCGAATGCAATTCGGCCCCTGTACTTTAACACCAATGTGCTCGCGAACAATTTCAAATTATAATGTATGAAATATGAAACGGACTAATTTCTGTTCTTTAATGCAAAAATGAAATTTGTGTTCAGTGAACAACTAAATGGCAATTGCTTTTGGTAAAAGAGCATGGTAAGGGGCGCAGGTTAAGTTTAGCCATGCATTAGACAATTTGTTCGGTGCCAGAGTATTTGTTCTGCAACTGATGGTTTTACGTTCGTAGACAGTTTGTCAGCAATAATATTTGTAGGAATTCATATGTGTGCATTATACTGTATTTCATTTTCTGCAGTAATGCAGCAGCACACAATTCTTTTTCCTGCTAGAACGTAAAGTAATTGGGTTAAGATCAAGGATGTTGGAGGGGGTTCCCAAGAGACAATGTTTTCAGAGGTGCAATCCAAAGTTTTTTTGGTCTTTCCCTTTAGCACTCTCAGGTCTATATTGATCGATTGTGAAGACGCAGCAATAATTTTGAGACATTTCCACTCAGCTCGACTATCGCTTCAGAGAATAATCGTTTCGATCACATATATGATAAAATTTCCTTCGATTTTTTGGGTTCCCAACGAATCACCCTTGGAACCCAAAAATTTCAAAAAAATTTCTTTGTAAATGTATAATTTTATGTTGTAACTTTCGAACCGCATTGCAGAGCTAAGTTAAAATCAGTTGAATCATGACAAAGTTAAGATTAAGTTAAGGCTTTGGCTTAGCGGTAGGTTTAAAATTTTATATAGTGAGAAATAACTAATTTTACCGCCTTCGTCTCAGCTCGTCAATGCGGTGGAATGATATATATACTAAATTATACAAAAAAATTTCTTTGAAATATTTTGCTACCAAGGGAACCCAAAAATCGAGAAATTTAATAAATGTTATCGGCATGGATATTTCTGCAACCGATTCGTTGAGCTGAGTCCAAAGATACCAAAATTGTTGCTGTGTCTTCAAAGATTACAAATTTCGGCCGTGGGGAGGGGGCGGCTTAAGAAGAAGGCCCATTTTTATGGGGTATCGTTTGCTACCCCAAAATAATTCGCGGGGTTCTAGGTTCTGAGACGCCAACTGCTAAAAGATTAAGAGCAAGAATACCAGCTTACGGTTATTGCAATTTTTGATCTTATTCCATTAGCAGGTGACATTCTGCCGACAAGTGTCCACGCAGGAATTTATGTGGTGGCAGGGGATGTCAACCAAGAACCCTGTGGTAACCCTTCACATCATTGAGAGAATAACCCGAAAAACAAACATTTCGTTAGAAAGCGTTTAGAACAGGCTATGTTTAATTGTCGTAACTAGCACGCAATCCTATGCAAAATTTTCATGATGCACTCTTACATGACATGACATTACGGCGGCAAAAGACAGATGCGGAATGGTGATATTAAATGAGCAGTGTATATTTAAAACAGTGAAAGGATCATGCTATTTTAATGAAGGTGGCGACTGATACTCATGGCAGTCAACGTTATAAATAGCCGACGTGTGATGGTCTGTATTGCACCTCATTCGCGTGGCTCCAAACGATAATTTCATTTTATACTCGGGCCTTTAAATTTCACATGAAAACAAGATTGACGTTGCTGCAAATAGCTGAATGCAATCTTGCATATATACGCTGTTCGTAGTTGACAAAATACATTTTTTCAGTGCCGTACATACTTATAATCCTAATCGCAGTGAAATTTTTTTATGGAAATTCAGAAATGATATCAAATATCCGTTCAACTGCAATCAGCGTTGAGCGATGAATAATTTCTCCCAGCAGTAAAGGCAGATATTAAATGAATTGGTTTTTAGTTCATATACACTAATCATGGCTCCGTCCCCAGCATGTAAGTCAAATACCTTTTGAACGGAACCCATTACTAAATAGAGCTAGTTGTCCGTGGCGTTCGTTGTTAACGTTAAAACTAAAGAGATGTTTCTATAGAAGAAATGTTTTGTACGTCTAAATAGTAATAGAATAATTCTAAATGCAAAATCACCATTTTACCTATTTAGTTATGGGCTAGAAGAAAACACCATTTTAGTTCATATACACTAATCATGGCTCCGTCCCCAGCAAGTAAGTCAAATACCTTTTGAACGGAACCCATTACTAAATAGAGCTAGTTGTCCGTGGCGTTCGTTGTTAACGTTAAAACTAAAGATATGTTTCTATAGAAGAAATGTTTTGTACGTCTAAATAGTAATAGAATAATTCTAAATGCAAAATCACCATTTTACCTATTTAGTTATGGGCTAGAAGAAAACACCATACTGTCAAACACTCAATCAATCAATCAATCGTACTCTTTTACTTTAACCGGTACACTCAGCATATGACCTTTATCGAAAAAATATATCCGCCGATCTTTTGTATTGTACTCAGCCATCGTCAACGCACCGTACGGATTATGCCATATTACATCGATCGGCAAAGTTTGATTCTCAAATAAGTCATAGGCAAATGAAATACGCGCTTGGTATTCGGTCCCTGATGCGATGCCATACAACACGCCACACATAACAAAGGCATTCGACAAATTCCTTACATTTGAGCCGGGCAAATCTTGCCACTGTTGAACAATTTTCAAGTCCGAATAGCGTAGATTAGCAACGGAAATTGCATCACTTCGATGTTTGTGATAAATAATCCATAGACCGTTTTCGTCACTTGACAAATCGACAAAATTATGCGGCAAATTATAGAGATACGTTTCACGTTCGGTCTCGTTACAAACATCAAAGCTAAAATCATCGTTTCGCGGACAATCACGGAATGCAACGTACGGAATAATTCGCTTTGTATAGTTAGTTGAAGCTAGGCTGTATTTGATAATATTCGGAGCCGCATGTTGATGATAAAATAGGCTACCGTTGTAAATAAGCATGCCTAAAACAAAGTGTTATGTAAAGTTTAGGCTAATTATTCTCTCCGTTCATAAGCAATATATTGTTTAAAGTAATGAAAGTTATATATACTGCCAAGAGTGTATTATGGAAGAGTTTGTCACTTCCCTGCACTCACACGTAAACCCGAGTTTGATGACACGGCCGTTTTCGGCCTGAACCCCCTCCCCTGTATTTTGGTGGTCGAAATGGATTGACCCTCCCCAGATTCTTGGGGGTAGCTCGGACCCCCCAATTTTTTGGCGGGAGGTAGGTCGAACCCTCCCCCCCAATTTCTGGGGGGGAAGTCGGTTGAACAAGCAGCTGCTTATAACCCGACCCCCCCCAAAGAAATTAGGGTGGTCCGACCTACTGCCCCAAAAACTTTGTGGGGGCCGAGCTACCCCCAGAATCTGGGGGTATGTGCATCTCGACCCACCCCCCCAATACTGGGGGTCAGGCCGAAAACGCCCGCTTCGTCAAATACGGGTTTATATGTGAGCGCAGAGAAGTGTCATTGTCTTCCCTAATGCACTCTAATTACCAATGCTGTTGCGGTACATCACGCAATGTTGAACATTTTAAAACCATAAAAGGATTGAAGTGGACATAGTAACCCTGAGGTTCGCAAATAAAATATAGGCCATGTGTTCTAGACATACTAAGCCAAAGCTTTAGCCTAAGGCTCTAAGCTGATTATTTTTCTAGCGTTATAACTTAATACTCCTCAGGGTTACTTAGGCCGACATCTCAGTACTACTCAAATTAGCATGTTGCCACATTTACAGATTACGAAATGTAATACCTAACATTGAAACTGTATTCAATATTTGTCACCACGATGATCACAGCATGACATAGAGAGAACCCATTACTAATTTACACATGCTGTATACTAAATTTAATTGTAATATAGTCTCTATAGTGAAAGCCGTGCATACAATTGTCTGAACGCACGGTTAGCTATATAACAAGTCAGTTGTAGCATTGGCAGCAGTGCGTTCAAAGATTTGTACGTACGGTAACTTGTTCAAACTCGTGCTATCGCATTCGTATGAACTCGTCACAATAGTGCGTACAAATCTTTGAACGCACTGCTGCCTATGCTACAACAATTACTTAATTTACGTCCATAATGAATATTCATTTCTAGAATCAACAGTGCATTAGGGAAGAGCATAACACTTCTCTGCACTCATATATAAATCCGTGTTTGATGCCGCTGGCGTTTTCGGCCTGACCCCCCAATTTCAGGGGGGTCGAATTATAAACAGGTTCTGGTTCAACCGCCCTCCCCCAGAAATTAGGGAAAGTCAGACCTACCCCCCCCCCCCAAAAAAAACCGAAAATGTCCTACCTACCCTCCCCCTCAGAATCTGGGGGTGGGGTCAGTGCATCTCAACAAGGGGAGTCAGGCAGAAACGTGGCCGAAAGCGTCATCAAACAAGGGTTTATATGTGAGTACAGGGAAGTGTCATACTCTTCCCTAGTGCACTCTTGCTAGAATCAACCTGATTTGACAGATCGTCAGAATCCCCGGAAGGATGGTTGCTAGCCGTTGAGCTATTTGTAATTTATTGCTCGGATTATAAATGCCCATCGCAATGCGAGCGAATATATATAACTACTTTCGTACAATCGACCAGTACTCGGCAAATTTAGTTACAACGCTTTGCAACGAAATTAGTTATTCTAGAGCAACTGCAGGTGTCAAAGGAATTAACCCTTTCATGCCGGCTAGGTCCATATGGACCTAACGAACATTTCGGATTGTTGCGTTTACTGAGTTTATCGTATGTAGTACGTTTGAACGTGCGTTGTTATTCGTTCACGTTGTGAGGTTCCTTCAGGAACCGAGCAACAGCTCCCAGATAGCTCAGTGGTTTGCGGTCACAAGTTTCACTCGTACGTTCCGAGCTCGATCCCCGGCGGGGGCTTGAGTTTGTGAAACATTGCACGATACACAAATTAATTCCGGCATGAAAGGGTTAAGCGTCTATAAACATAAACAGAGTTACTTTGGAAATACTATAAACCAAATAATTGTGCTCCGTACGCTATCACGCAAGGTTGTTCTATCTTACATAGTGTTACCATAAGTTGTAGCAGCAGTAGCGTGTCCCGTAAATTGGTAAGCGCAAAAGCCATCCCATTAAATAGTTTCAATATTAACTTAATTAATGTACGACCTCCTACTTCAAACAACTATTTCCAGCTCCGTCGGCTCACGATGGATAGATGGACTTGGCGGGGAGAGGGGTAGGCTAGCAGGCATCTGAAAAGTTTCTCTCTCGCATTTCCTTACAATTTCTTGCAATTTTCACTAAACAATTGGAATTTTGCTCATTAACTGCTAAAGTATTCCGCGCGCGTATATATGGGGCAGGGATATAGATACGGGTTAGTGTGAGTCCGGCCCTTCGGGGGAGAGAATGGGATGGCTTATACCGCTATGGACATCTACGAAGAGTAAGTAACCCCGTGCCACAATGCCCGGGGCAAAAACCTAAGTCTTTAGCGTAGATACTGACATTGCTGTACGATATAAATCACATTGAAGGCAGCAAGAACTGACGGCATCTGGACGGTTTTTCTTTTCTCGGAGTAATATAATTATCTTGTAGTTAGTGAATCCACGAACTTACCAGTCCCTGTTGACAAAAACTGAATATAATATCTGGTTTCTTGCTGCTTGTCCTGCAAATACTTTTCACTGAAATATTGATACAACACCGGACTATGATATTCCGGCATTACCCAACGTCGTTTGCTCATTCCATAGTTGGACGGTTCCGAGTCGCGCATCCACGCTCCAATTTCACCATGTTGTGATTCGGCATGTAGGATTGGCGTACCGACAACTTGTAGGACGCATTCTGTGTACACGAATAATATGATAAGAGAGGTTTTAATCAGAACCAAAGTTCAACATTTAAATTAAAGAGATTTCGAAATCGCGATGATTTTTATCAACTAGAAAGTAAACTGCCATCTGTATTTCGTATAACGCTCGGCGTGCTCATCTTCCCAAGTTTGTTTGTAAGAATACATGCTATTATGAATGCTTAAAACTTAAACCATGAGTATATAAACGGATTCTTGTGTGCTTATTTGTGAAATTGTGCTTCTGAAATTGTACACAAACCAATGAAAGCAAAATCTAGTTCACAGTCGTGAATCTAACAAAAGGTTTGATTGCAAATTAGCAATCTAAAATATGTATGACCATATTGAAATTAAGTTGACCATGAGACGCATAGAGAGATTATGGGTTGTTTTTCAAGAGTATTGGATCGCTGCATTGTGTAACGTTTAGATTCGCTGTTTATACCAACATAAAAATAACAAGACTAGTAAAAGGGCAGTACCTCAGTACCTGAATCTTTTTTCTAACAAAATTGTTGTCACATGATCATCTTCTTGTGCATATTGACGTTCAAGTTTACACTAATGCATAACTACTGCCAGTACTTATATATTCAAAAGAATACTCTCATCTATAAAGGACTAATACAATATACTATATTATTCTCTTAGTTAACATATATTATTCGACAGAAGCTAAATTATATTTAAGCATAGTAATTGCTTCAGGAAATCCTTTTTCGGCATTAAGCACGATCCTTACAATTAAATTAATCCTATACCCATGAGGAAAATTGTAAAATGGAAGCTTTAGTCGGTAGTTACAATAATAGGCAGCGGAGAAAAATCAAATGTCGAGCTGAACCACCGTTGGTATTATGATTAGTGAGTTGTTCAAATAGCCTTACTTACATTACAGCTTACGCGGTTTCTTATTCTTAACATTTAACTTGCTACTAAATTTCAACCGTGGAATGGCTTGGTGGTATACACAAGTCGGTCCCTTGTTTTTAAGGTGCGATTCGCCCACAAAGTTCTAGATTTCAATTAAAACCCATAGTTGGTATATATTTAAGATCAGACCGAATTTATAAAGTGTACGCTACTCGAATATCAGAGCCAGGAAAAGTGGAAGCGTGAGTCAGCCTGGTACGGGTTCGAACACGCCACCTAACCGTCGTAAGTCCAACGAGGCTTCACCGATTAAGCGCTGGGCTTTTGAGCCCAACGATTCAGCACAATACAATATACAAAGCAAATTCCGTACTTCGTTTATTACGACCGATTGGAGCTCCGGTATATGGCGCAGGAGTGGTGGCTAAAACAAAAGTTTCAGCAAAATATAACTATATGTTCGTGACGGGAAAAGTCACCTACATTTCGTTTTACGAATCAGTGAAACATTAAAAAACTTCACTGCAAAAGCTGATACTGCATCCAAAACAAATATTTTTCTACATCTACACATTCAAATTCGTACATGTTTAAAATTTTACAGTGTTTCTTCTGCAAATAAAACTTTATTGCATCAATATTTCAAATATTGTTAATACCTGAATCAATGTATTTGATATTTGATATATACACATCAACATGGAGTGGGTTTTGCCGTACTCACCGCGTGTGCGGATTACCTGACATTAAAAAAAATACGGGCGGTATCATCGAACCCCTCCAGATATGCAACTCCCCCGGTTAACACACGTAAAAACACTCGTCTAGGTGTTGTACGTTGCGACATTAAACATTAATTTAATATAGTCAAAAACAATGAAATCATGAATACAAAACAATTAAGAGTAACAAGTGAGTGAATTGTAAACACCATAGCACAAACATGCACAAGTCGGCACAAGGCAAACATATGCACAAGTCGGCACAAGGCCAACTTATGCCCAAGTCGGCACAAGCCAGATGTGAAGCTTGCCGTTATATCCATAAATACAGCTTAGCGCGCGGGGTTCGGAGGTTGGCACCTCCCCCGACTAAGTCTTAGGCTTAAAATTATAAAATTACTAGCATATCATGTCAGCGATGTGTCTTGACATGAATATTCTATTTAAAGTTAAACTTTTACTTACATACAATATCTTCTGAACTGTTGTCTGCTGCTACGGTTGAAACAAAACGCGTTGTTGTCGGTTCTGGAGTTAGATATATGGGATTTGAACAGTCGCAGATTCCTGAATACAAAACACGTACTAAAATACACGGACAAGTATTTATAATGCGTACATCTAAAGCACAAGTGTCGATAGAGGAGGTAGGGATCACCCCGTAACTGTCGGACTCCCGAAGATCAACCGAGATCAACTCCCGCAAGGCTCCGCCCCACCCCCCTCCAACCTCCATCCGTAGCCCCGCGCAAAACCTTAAAAAATACACAACAATAGGATGAGAATTCGCTAAAATTAGGAAAATTTTATCATTAATAGGAAAAAATTGGTGAAAATTTTGAATTCCTAAAAATTTCAAAAATTTATCCCTACCCGAGCTCACCCGCCGACAATGTACTCCCTCACTTAATTCTACGGACGTCCGACACCTATGATTTAAAATGAGATGTCAACCGATGTTCCTTAATAATGCAAGCAGACATCGCAGCTTACTAATCGGAAATAAAGCGCGCGATGACTTATTTGTTTAATAGAATGATACAAATTACAAATTACAAGCATACAAATTTTGAATTCCTAAAAATTTCAAAAATTTATCCCTACCCGAGCTCACCCGCCGACAATCTACTCCCTCACTTAATTCTACGGACGTCCGACACCTATGATTTAAAATGAGATGTCAACCGATGTTCCTTAAAAATGCAAGCATACATCGCAGCTTGCTAATCGGAAATAAAGCGCGCGACGACTTATTTGTTTAATAGAATGATACAAATTACAAATTACAAGCATACAAATTTTGAATTCCTAAAAATTTCAAAAAGTTATCCCTACCCGAGCTCACCCGCCGACAATCTACTCCCTCGCTTAATTCTACGGACGTCCGACACCTATGATCTAAAATGAGATGTCAACCGATGTTCCTTAATAATGCAAGCATACATCGCAGCTTACTAATCGGAAATAAAGCGCGCGACGACTTATTTGTTTAATAGAATGACACAAATTACAAATTACAAGCATACAAATTTTGAATTCCTAAAAATTTCAAAAATTTATCCCTACCCGAGCTCAACCGCCGACAATCTACTCCCTCACTTAATTCTACGGACGACCGACACCTATGATTTAAAATGAGATGTCAACCGATATTCCTTAATAATGCAAGCATACATCGCAGCTTACTAATCGGAAATAAAGCGCGCGACGACTTATTCGTTTAATAGAATGATACAAATTACAAATTACAAGCATACAAATTTTGAATTCCTAAAAATTTCAAAAACTTATCCCTACCCGAGCTCACCCGCCGACAATCTACTCCCTCACTTAATTCTACGGACGTCCGACACCTATGATCTAAAATGAGATGTCAACCGATGTTCCTTAATAATGCAAGCATACATCGCAACTTACTAATCGGAAATAAACCGTGCGACGACTTATTTGTTTAATAGAATGATATTTTTAGGACCGATCGACTCTCTACATCATTAGTGCAATCCCATAAAGCTACTACCGACTTTATGTCCCTAAATATATACAACACATAATAATGTAATTATAATTAATAATTGGATGTTTGCACGGTAGTGTTGTGTTTGATTTCTAAAACGCTTTGCAAACTTTTGCAACAATATGTTTAGAACATGACGTGTAGGTTGTGTCCAAACAATATTCAGTGTATGCATTACGCAAGGTTTATATCTTGTTATCCTAAAGCAATGCTATTGAGGTTGTCTGTCCTCCGCTCAGCCATTTCACAAGCTTTAAGGTATGTTTCGTAGACACAAAAATACAACTTATTACTCGCTTCTGCTATTTATGTCCTGGCATTTTTGACATTTATCTATTTCCCAGGAACAAAACGCGTATCACTAGGTCGTGTCCCTTTGCAGAATTTTGAGCTTTAGAATGTTTAATTCGCCTAGTAAATTTTATGTTTCCCAATCCAAACCCTATTGAAAGATAAGCATATGTTTGTAAAATTCCATTCCATAGCTAATGTTCGGTAAATTGTGCCAAAAATTTTAAAATTATTTTCTGCGTTTTTGAGGCAATTGTTTTAACGCTTTGCGTTTGAAAAAATCCGAATTTTGACAAGTGTTACATTTAGCAGTCATATCGATAAACCAAACTGACTGTTTTACTATTCATATCGTTTGGCAAAATTCAGCGCCTCCGTGTCCAAAAAAGGACTCCTGGTTCATACTCCCTCATAACATTTCCTAACGAATCGATCAGTCAGCATATACTAGGCAAATGGTAATATTGATCTTAGAAGTGAACCAGTGTCGTGGTATTTAATCTTGATCTTCTATGCCATCGATTTCCAAACGACAAGATAGCAGCTGTTTATCGACATGAATGTATGACCCGGCTGAAAGTACTTGAGCGTTTTGTCAGCCCAAAGTTAACCCATGCTCAATGCTACGATGCGACTAACATGGTGTGCAATATCTAATATTTGTTTTCTTCTGAACAATCGTTCAAATGAGACGTGATCGAGTTGACTTTTGACAATGGCCTCAAACAATAAAAACGCCGGCAAAAGCTTAAAAAACCGACAAAAGCACAGCAAGTTCTTCGTTCCATGTCGCTGATCGCTGTCATAGTGATGTTTCGTTTTGTGATATGCTCCGAGACATATAGCATTTCTCAATGCATCGTTCAAAGCTGGCTGCGTGTCATACATATATATACGTCCTTTGGTTATGTTTTTTTGAAGAATATACGCACGTTTAACATCAAACTTTAAACTGTTACAATTATAAAGCCTATGCGAATATATGTAACAGGCCCGTTCCGGCCCCGTTACGTGTCTCTTCAGTAATTCCGGTGTCAAAATTATTCGAAAAACGTCAAGGAAAGCCCTCGGGAGAGTGGGAAGACGCTGGTACCGTGAACCAATTCGTTATCATTTTTATGCCGTATTTTTATATGATTCGTTTACCATTTCATGCCGTAATTCGTTATCATTTTCATGCCGTATTTTTATATGATTCGTTTACCATTTCATGCCGTAATTCGTTATCATTTTCATGCCGTATTTTATATGATTCGTTTACCATTTCATGCCGTAATTCATTACCATTTTATGCCGTGTTTTTTATATGATTCGTTT
>JASANE010025605.1:0-28935 GCA_030248225.1 Trileptium ribeirensis
ACCAAGAGACTTTACACCTGTTATTATAATTTTCCCTGTTCTAAAGACGGACAATGTCCCACTTTTATACTTAAAATTCAAACTTGGAAACAATTCGGGTATGTATGTTATAGTGTAATCGCCTCTCAGCTTTTCATACAAAACATTTAAATCAATAGCAATATTACAGTTACACACACCAGTTACTGAACAAATTTCAAATTCAAATTCATCGGTCCAGTATCCAAAGTTTTTCAAAATTTTCTTCAAATCTTTCGCATCCGAACGCAAGTCATCCATTGATTTGTATCCCAGAAACAATAGTTTGCCATTTGGCCATACCATCACACTTCCGCTTGACAACTTTAAAGTTCCAGCACGAAAACGTCGTGGGTTGTATCGTAATCGCTGTAGAACACTGCTGAGTTGTAGCAAGTTAATGTTATTACTGGTTGTAGTCTTTACCACTAAGTTGGTTATTTTGAAGTCCATAGCGAACTGACATCCAAAGACGACCGTACCAGTTGTCTTTAGTCCAAAGACTGATGTCGTTGACGTTTGCGTCTTCTATATATAGTCCAATCCCGTTACCAAATTTGCTTGCCTCTGCAATCACAGCATTTTTTGTAGACATCAACAGGTCGTAGGTGGGGTTATGTTGATTGGCTTTAGCCTCCATTGCTTTAAGTACGACGTCATACTTGACCTTGTCCCATTCTGGTTGGTCGAAAAATTTTAAATTTTCCCCAATATTTATTATCTTCTTGGGAGAGCGTTCCATCAATATTTCATATCTTGCTTCATAGCAGTTGAAGTAATTCGCCTTTTCCGATTCATAATATTGCTGAATACTACTATACGTCATATCATCTACTTTGAAGTCAGCGACATGTACGCTGCTCAACGGACAATAGCCTGTAGCAAATAGCGCCAAGGCTCGACCGTCTTTCGATTCACAAATCTTAAACGTAGTTGATGTTGACATATTGTTCAATATAAACGTTTCCAGTCGATACTTTTCTTTTCATGTACTTCCTTGCCTCTCCCTAGAGCCCCATTCGGTACCCCCTGCATATACTCTGTTCGAAATTGGTCAATGTCTATTGGACGGGGAGCTGAAAATTTTCCGCTGTCAGTTACCAAATACTTTACTATATCGTAAAGTGTTGATCCCACAGTTCCGTCATTATACTCAACACGATTGTTTGCATCTTGCTTTACGGTTTTCAAATGACTGGAAAGGAGTTTGACCTTGGACTGTAGGCGCTTGGAAAATAGACTTGAAATATCTTCCTTTGGCTTGTCCTCAAGTGTATCTACGCTTACTTTCACTGGTTCTCCATTAGTTTGAGTTTGTTTCTCTAACCAGCTGGGAGACACTAGCAGATATCGCTTGGCCATACTGCAATCAATGTTTTTAAAAGATCCATTGTAACATGTTGTCTTTTCATGTTATCAGACAACTTCAAAGACGATAGTTTGTAAATTGTAGAACGTTGCTTGCGTAGCAGCTTAATCTGCTGCTCAGTAAGAGGAATGTTTCCATATAAAATATTATAACAAATTTCACTCAAAGACTTGATTACCGATACGGGGGCAGACTTCATAAAACTTTTAACACATTTCTTGTCAGTTTTAACCAAGGCACAGGCCAGAGATATTGTTGCGGAATGACGTTCCATATCTTTTATAGATATCACGATAACGTGTCTTTTCATGTAGGTTTGTATACTGCAGTTTGATCAAAAATATTTTCCCTAACACGTAAATCCTCAGGTGTATTAGGCTTGAGATCAATCATCAGATAGCTGTATGGCTTCCCATTGGTTGCCATTTCAAACGCTGTAGATAAAAAGTTGGGCTTATGAGGCCACATTTGTCTTCCTAGTGTTGCAATCATTGATTTCGAACGAGGATTTGGAAATAGAAATAAATACTGAGCGTTTCTGGAAATTTCTGTCATGTACTTTCCAGAATGATAAAAGTTTTGCACTATAAATATAGTACTAATATTTGCATGTCGCATTCGGGTAAACATGTTCGCTAATGTTTTGTCGTTTGAGTATTCCATCAAATCATCGAGAATGTAGAGTGTTTGTCCTTCATTCCTTTCAACAAAGGTCGGGAATCCTTCTTCAAACGTTAAATTATCCATTTCCTCTGACAATTGATGATACATAGGTTGCATCATTCCATAACACCAAACAACCTTTTCAAATTGCTTATCAAATAGATTTTTACGCAACAGTTGAGCCACAAGATGAGTTTTCCCTACTCCTGTTGCGCCTGACACAATACAGGTAAACGGTACTTCTAACGGTATTGACTCCATTTTTAAATTTGATAAGCCGGTCATACTCTTTTCATGTCTTGTTCATCTACCCAGCTGTTGAATTTTTCAGGATATCCAAGCCATTTTACTAAATATTGACGAGTACCATCTTTCATTCTACGTTTTCGCAATATTTTCTCAATCTTAAATGTATCTCCTACACGTACCTTTTGAAGTTCCTGCTCGTACCATGTTCCCAAGATATCTTCATTTCCGTAATCGCTAATTTTATAACGAGGAGGATCTGAATGTATTCGTCTTGTAATATAAAATACTTCTTGAGACCATTGCGGTTTGTATCCCTTGTCGAAGATAAACTGGGCGCTTGCAACTCTTACAGCATCATTAAGCTTAAACTTGTATGAAAGAACTCTGTGTCCTCGAGGAGGGTACAAAATGTTTAAAATATCAGATTCATTTTCAACAGTTACATCCACTGGACGGAAACCATAGCGATTCTTTGTGTGATTGTAGTTATCAACAATGTCTTGTAAAATGTCGATATAGCGATACGTATTGTGTTTGGTAAGGTATCGATATATTTTGGATTTCAAAGTACGGATGCACCTTTCCGCAACTGCAGCCTTGGTTTCAACATTCTGAGCAGTGTAGCAAATTATTTCGTACTTTTGACAGAGATTTTTGAAGGTGATATTTGTAAATTCAGCGCCACGATCCGAGAAAATATGATTTGGACGGTTAATGCGAAACATGGTTTCCAAGGCTTCGCATACTAATTTTGAGTTTTTAGACTTTAAGGGGGCAACTCTGACAAATTTAGACAGCACATCTATAACCACTAGTAGATATTTGTTGCCATCATTATACCTAGACAATCGTGTCATATCTGCAAGATCAGCTTGCCATAAATCATTGAGACCCTTTGTTATTGTTTTAACCCTTCGAAACCTCTTCCGTTTGGGTTTATGAAGTGTATATGTATCCTGACCTTGTAGCCACACTTTAACTTGCTGTTTGGAAAAACCATATTTTTAGCATGTTGTCAAAGTTTGTTTACCCCTCAAAAGGCGGCAGGGCTTTTCAAGTTGTAATATAAAGCTTCCAGCTTCATGATTGATATAGACAAAATGCAGTTATCTTTTCATGTTTATTGGGTAACTGGTTACAATCTTATCTTTATAAATATCATATACAATCCTCACTGTACATGTTAACATACCACAGGGCATTACCACACCAACAATATCATCAAATTGTTTCTCCATTATATATTCATTGTTTCCAATATACTTTATATAATCAAATTCAGTCAAACATTTTTCAATCATCCATTGTCTCGATTCTTCTGTCACAACAAACCAAGACGTACTGCTGTTTTCATACTCCAAATGTTTCGTTAGCGCGTGATAGGAATAGGTCAGCATTTCTAATGTTTACTCTAAACAGTCGTTTTTCAAAGACCCGTTGCAGATTGAAGGTTGACAATTTCGCGATGAAGGAGTATTCCAAGTTGCAATTTGTTAAATAAAATCCCTTGTATGTATCGTCTGTTTGAATCAGCATGAGGAGATTCTTATACGGTATCACGAACCTTCGAAATAGATGTTCAGATACATCAAATAGATAGACGACTTTTTCACTCCACAGTTTGATGGAACGGGGAGGATGAAGTATTATCTCAAATTGTAGATTATCACTTGCTCGGTTTACCCAAGGAATGTTGTAACCACGAGCTGGAAACCAAGATTCAATTCGAGACTTTGTCCTATCTTCGAAACATTGAGTGATATTCCTTCAACACAAGGTTTCTTTTCATGTTTGTTAATCAGAAAACCAGTCTCTATTGCAATCGTTGTAAGCAGAGTAACGACTATTGGTATAACCTTTTTCAAATCAATTCTTTTACCACAGAAATTTTGCTTTTGATATATTTCGGGTTCTTGCTCCACAAATTCAGAAAACGAAACAGATTTGTTAGCCATATTAACTTGTAAAATATAGTATGTGCATCCTTTTCATGTATTTCATGCTAATTTTTTAAATTTTATTATAAATAGAACAAAATACATATATAAATACAAAGTATAAATATCAATCAGAACAATCCATAATATCACAATGTCCGTATGGAATAGAAGTTACCCCATCTAGTAAAATATACCGCTTATCGTCATAAGCGCTCAAACTAATCTTATTCTGCTCAACCGTATACAGTTGATGTTTATCGTTTGAAATCTTTTTCATTAAATGTCTTAGTCTAGTGGTATTTCTTAGAGTTTGGATGTAATCATCCATATGTATAGCTTTTTTGAGTGTTTGTTTTTTGACGCCCTTTGCTCTCTTTTTCTCAACACCTCCACATTTTAGGGAGTACATTTTTGGTTTCAACCCACAAAATTCTTCAATAGGAACCCCAGCAGTTTCATCTTTCATTTTACCCAAAACCTTTTTGTTTGTGGTAGAGTATAGGAAGTGATCGGGTGAATAGTCACTGGTGTCAAAATATTCTATGTCCTCCTTCATGTCACCGTAGACATCCTCCGCGTATATATCATAGCAGAGACTGTCGGTATCGGTAAAGAGCAGATGGCAATCATATCTGCTCTTGATATATTTGTAGTGGAATTCGTACATTAACATTTTGGAGAGCTCAAGAACAGTAAAACCCACGTAAATTGGTTTGCATAAACAAACACTGGGTTTCTTCATTGAAACCGCCACTAAATTATCATCAAAGATTGTACTACCACTATAACGAGGGTTCGATACCAACTTTTGAAACTTTTTCGGACAATTTATAAGTTTAATGTCTTTATATGCCCGTACATTTTCCATAGTTTTTCCAAAGACTGCATTATTTAGCAGTTTAAATAGATCCTTTTCAAAATCACTCTTTGCCTGTTTGCGTTTTTCGGTATTAAACAAAATGTAGGGTTTCATCCAATCCCGCTGGTTAAACTGAATTGCCCTATGAATTTTAGTTACCTTGAGTCCTAACTCGGTATACAGTTTCAAATTCCTAGCATGTACGATATATTTAGTTTTGTTGTTGAGGTTAGGAACAAGTTTTCTAATTGGGGTATATTTCATTCGGAAATCCTCCTTTACCTGGAGGCAATAGGGAGACAACATTGAGTCTTCAATTTTCATAGACTCAGGAGCAAGAGGGTAATCACTGTGTAAGGTGTGTAAATAATCTGGGTATTCCAGATCAACTTCAAGCACATAACCAATATCCTCATCGTTTTCCCAATTTATCTTTGACAGACGACTCTCTTCTACCCACTTGAATCCATCTACGGGTAACTTCTGAACCATTGTCCATCCATATAAATTATTCGCATCCAAGTACATTGTATAGTTTGACTCCTTAGTTGGGTCATAATTTTCAAGATACTTGTTGTTGGCTTTGGCATAGCGGTGTGAAATCATTGATATACCTCCTCGTATACCATGTTCAAAAAACATGTACATATTAGAGTCTTTCAACGATTGTAACCGCACGCCTGTCAACTTTAAATAAGCATCCCATCCAAAACTTGGGAGCGTTATATAATGTACTGGGTCCAACTTATAATTATCAATAGCAAAATTTCTAAAACTTTCAAATACATCACATAATAATAAAACATCAGTCTTTACATAGAGATCATGGTATTGTCCCATGTTCTCCAAATTTAGTTCAGACCATACTTTTTTACATTTTTATAATCATTTTCAGTTATATTTTGATCATTGAGTTTATTATAGAACGCATCCATAGAAGGTAGTTGCGTTTCATCACGTTCCCAACAGTTCATATAATCGTATGGCTACACACCCTTGCGTAATAATAGTTCCGTATTGTCGCCAAACTCCTCCGTCATTGCCGGAAATTTATCATCCTTTTTTAAATTATCCACCAACGCCTGAAGGGAAGAAGATAGGAATTGAAAACTGTCTTTAAACTTGAGAGACCAAGTATATCTTTTCGGTTTTGGACTGTCTTCCGCTGCTGTAGTATCTTCATCCGCAATATTATCTAGTTCGTTATCCTCCATATCGATATCTTCGCGCTCACCTAGTTGATCAAGAGAAATCACATCAGATAAATCGTCTTCGTTAACTTCTAGATGAGGTTGAATGTTTGGTTGCATTGAGTCGTGTATAGCAAAGAGATGAGCGAGGTATCCATTGGGGTCATATGTTGCAGATCGTTGTTGCTGTTGCACAATTTGATGTTGAAGTTTGATGCTAAAGGACAGATAATCCTCAGCACCTTTGGGCATACAATCGAGCTCCATTTTGAGTTGATTGGTTAATTTACAAATCTCTTGCATGATAAGATGACCATCATACTTTCGCAAGTTGTGGAAAAATATATTGACATCCCGGTTTATCTTGTAGCTAATGTTGCATTCATTGTGGACTGCAAAGCGGAATCGACCACAAAGATGACAGTGGTCTCTGACACGATCGTACACCAGTTGTTTACCATAAATGATGCAGTCTTTAGTGTAATGGTATTGATACCAGTCGTCTTTTGTCATTTGTAGCGATATTGGGTTATTGACACGTTCTTGGTACTTATTACCCAATTCAATGACATTGAGTAAAAACATTCTGACACAGTCTTTGCCGCGATATACTAAGGGTTTCCCCATTTCCTTTGTATCTTCCCCACAGCACTGAAAAATGTCAATCATTCCATAGCCACACACTTGATGTTTTTGATAAGCTTCGGTGTATGAAATTGATGGACAAGGTTGACAAGAATCGATGGGGAGAAGTAGCGTTTCAAAATCAGCGTAGATGGTGTACGGAGCTCGAAGCATTTTATGGGTGTTTCGAAATTGAAGAATGTCGTCTTTGGGGAATGTTATTCGAGTATATTCATTGTTTTTGCACATTTCTGTATGGAGATCCAGCTTTGCTTGCGAATATTGAGGAAGTAGACATCGTTGACAAAAATACTTTTTGGCTTTCTTATTTCGCTGATTTGACAGCAATCGATCCAAATCCTTGATCCAACAGTAATGACCTTTGTATAATAGCAGATTAACCACTCGCTCATAGAGTCCCTCATATATACGAAGAGGTACGAGTTTACCGTCATCGTATGATATCACGCTGACACCAATAGTGTTTAGTTTCTCAAATTTGCAAATGTCGTTGACTTGAACCGGGAAGTTGATACCGTCGAATTTTAGATTATCGACATATTATTCGTATTTTGATTGCCGTTGAGGATTTGTAGTTGGAGTATAGAGGGCTGATAATATAGCCCATTGGAAGCATTTGTTATCACTATTTTCGACATTGACGACAGCCTTTTTAGATTGAATTGTTTTTGGGAGAGGCTTGTATGTGGCCCCTCGTAATCCAACGTATCGAGCCAAGTGGAGGTCAAGGTGTTCCACTTGTTTGACAATCCAGCCAGATCCACGTTGAACAAAAGTGTCAATGTTCTTTAAAATATCATCGAAAATCATTGATGTATGTTGATTGACGGTTGAAAAATTGAGTATCCGTTGAAGCTTCCCAGAGAAGGTTGCACTGATTGTTGTATCCGGATCCATATCCTTCTCGAAAGTAACCTTCATTCCGACGTATGCCTTGAGACCGTTCCATGTCGATAAACGCTCCTTGATTGCATTTTCCAACTGACGCCTGCTATGATTGAGGAATATAGCAGGGTCCACCACGCTGCGAAGTGACGTAACTTGATAACTTTCTAAAAAACCACGAAGTGGTTTAGAGAGCAGTGTAAGCACAAAACCAAGAATTTCCGAAACGACAGCCATTGTAAACTGATTTAAAATTTAAATTAGACTGTCTTTTATACCCTTTTCATGTATTCTCTGCTAACGCTGATTGGTTGAATTTTTGGAATTGTGCCAATGGAAGCTTCTAGAACATTCCAAAGTGATGAGTCATTAATTATAATGAATGTCCGTGTGGAGGGGACCATCATATGTATGTATTACGTATATATGTGTATGTATATATTATTTGTTGCGTGGGTGAAGGGGAAGCACTATATGTATGTATATATGTATGTATTTATTATAATGCGGGCGGAGGGGGACCATATATTACGTATAAATGTATATGTATTTATTATACAAGGGTCATTAATCATATTTGAAAGGTAATTAATCATTTTTGACAGGTCACGTGACCCAGGGTCATTAATCATTATTTCTCCTAAAAATTTGACAGGTCATTAATCATCTGTGCCAGAACCCCCTTTTTCCTACTACTAGTCATAAATGTCAGCCAATCTTAGTTCTGTTCCTGTAAAAATTGTGTCGGTTATGATAAAAGTGATTTGTAACTATATCTTAGCCAATAGCTGTAGCACTTTTCAATACAATCTAGCAACCGATTACGTCATTAAAACCGAACCTGCAAATAATACCTAAAATTCGGAGTTGCTAGAACATTACACAACCATTTCCCGCATACAATCACGCTGTGGTAACAGCGCAGAGTATGACGCGATGTACTAATCGAGTTTGTCTTGCGACGTGCATTTGTACGTGCGTTGTTTTTCGCACGCCTGGTGAGGTTTCTTAAGCAACCGAGCAACAGCTACTATATAACGTAGTAGCTAACCTAGAAGGCTCGCAGCAAAACGATCCAGGTTCAATCCGCAGCTGCGTCAAAAGTTTATTCAACCATATACGTATTAATTCATGCAGGAAAGAGTTAATTTAAATTTATACCAAAGCTCCAGTGGCCCATGTCCCGCCACTAAAAGTTATATTTGCCACTTTACTTATGACTTTACTGAAATTTGGCAGATTTTGACAGCAAAAAACATTTAGTCTGACTGAACCGTACCAGATGATGCCAAAAATTTGGCAGATTTTGACAGCAAAAAACTTTTATTCGGACTGAACCGTACCAGATGATGCCCCAAATTTGGCAGATTTTGAGAGCAAAAAACTCTTAGTCTGACTGAACCGTACCAGATGATACCCCAAATTTTGCAGATTTTGACAGCAAAAAACTTTTAGTCTGACTGAGCCGTACCAGATGATAGCACAAATTTGGCAGATTTTGACAGCAAAAAACTTTTAGTCTGACTGAACCGTACCAGATGATGCCTCAAATTTGGCAGATTTTGACAGCAAAAAACTTTTATTCTGACTGAACCGTACCAGATGATGCCCCAAATTTGGCAGATTTTGACAGCAAAGAACTTTTAGTCTGACTGAACCGTACCAGATGATGCCCCAAATTTGGCAGATTTTAACAGCAAAAAACTTTTAGTTTGACTGAACCTTACCAGATGATCCCCCAAATTTGGCAGATCTTGACAGCAAAAACCTTTTAGTCTGACTGAACCGTACCAGATGATGTCCTAAATTTGGCAGATTTTGACAGCAAAACACTTTTAGTCTGACTGAACCTTACCAGATGATCCCCCAAATTTGGCAGATTTTGACAGCAAAAAACTTTTAGTCTGACTGAACCGTACCAGATTATGCCCCAAATTTGGTAGATTTTGACAGCAAAAAACTTTTAGTCTGACTGAACCGTACCAGATGATGCCCCAAATTTGGCAGATTTTGACAGCAAAAAACTTTTAGTCTGACTGAACCGTACCAGATGATGCCCCAAATACTCTTTTGTGTACCCCGCTAAAACTTGAATACGTGGCAGAAAAATGTTCGAACGAGCTTACTTTTCGATAAGTTGGTTCAATGTTGAAATTTCGATTTGAAATTAACTCTTTACCGCATTAAAGAATCTGAGTTTTCCATATAACGTTGAAAATTCTTTTGCCACAGGGCAGACTGAACCCGAGTATTGTACGTTAGCCACTTTGCTGCCTATGAGCTGTTGCTCGGTTGCCATAGGAACCTCACAAACGCACGCCAGGTGACAAACTCGATTAGTGCATCGCTGTATACTGTTACAACAGTGCGACTGTGGGCCGGAAATGACTAATCAAGCGATAGTTTCAATTTAAATAAATCGAGCGTTAGTCTGAATTTATATTAGATCCTTCCTACATGAATTAGTGCGCGTTTCATATAAAGTTGAACAAACATTTGCCGCGGTGACAGATTGAACCTAGTTAGTTTAGCTGTGAGCCTTGCACTTTAGCCACAACGGTATCTAGGAGGTGTTGCTCGGTTCCTTCGAATAGCAGACAAGGCAAAGAATAACAATGCACTTGCAAACGCACGCCAAACTCAACTGTTGCATCGCATCACAATGTACACTGTTACAAATATGTATCTAATTCAATTGGTGGAAACGGTTAATCGTGTGAGAGTCTAAATTTAGATTAATCGAGCAGGCCATGTCACCTTTATGGGCGAAATATTAAATGTTCTAATTATTTGTTGAAATGTTCGAACTAATTGCTGACTTGCTCGAATTTTTCCTTATCAAGTGAAAATGCTGAAATTTTCGAATATTTTTAAGCTTGTCCGAATTTATCATTATCGAACACAAACGTTGAATGAGGCTCGAATAAAAATAATGAATGACGACTAAATTTTAAACATATTGTTCGGCAATAAAAGAAATGATTATTACTGTCATTAAACGAGTCCATTTGTCATTGTTTTTCTTTCTTTGCGAAGCTATTTTCAAAATCGATTTCAACAATAAGTATTCAATTGAAATAGTAGCCTTTCGTAATTTCGCAATCAGAAAAACACGTTGGCAAGTCCCTAAATGCACTTTCGGCAAGCAATATTATCGATACAAATACTTCAGGGGCATCTGGAATACAATTTTTTGCCGTCTCCGAAGCGTAACAGCGTAGTATCTGTTTCGTTTATTGTAAGCGAAGAATTGTTGTAAGCGAACAATTATAGCAAATCTCAACGCTGATAATATGTTTTATTATTAGTGCACTTGTCGGACTGTGTATTACTTCACGATTCGTACAAACTGTACGTGTTATCCAAATTTCGCATTAATAGCCCTGAACATACATTTTTTGTATAACGAGACCCCATTTTTACCCGTCGTAACATTCACAAAATTATTGCGACTACTGCGCCTTCATGTGTGTATATATTATTTGTGCTGTGTTGTTCAAACAAATTTAGCACTTTGTTGGTGATAAAATTTTTTTGACTCTTCATACAATTCAGCAAATTTGGATATAAAATTGTGAAATTGGAACAACTAAGCAATTTGTTCGTTCAGTTCAGTAAATTTCTAGTAGAAATCTGTAAAATTCCAACAATTCCGCAATTTGTTCAGCCAATAATACCTACCAACCTACCTTTAAGGGTCGGACTTTATAGCTTAGGCTAAGTCTAAGGCTTATGCTCAGCGACAACGACAAAGCATGCACTTAACTTCCGCCCCTAAAAGTTACAGTGACCATTGTCATAATATATAAATCAGAAAAAAATAATTCTTTTGGGCTGTCGGCGCCGCATCTTTAACTTGGACATATCCAAAAGTAGTAAACCTCGCAAATAGTGAGCTTCATCTTTGCAACAAGGTATTGTCAAAGGTATTCGTCCGTTCTATAAAGCTGTGAATTTAAAACACATAATCGTATTTTATCGGATGTAGTGCAGTAAACTATAGTGAATAACATTAAAATGATGGCAAATATAGCTTGGACACAGCCAAAAGTATTAAAAGCCTCAACTAGCGGGCTTCAGTTTTGCAACAAAGTAGTGTCATTCTTCCGCTCTATAAGCCTGTGAATTTAAAACATTTTGTATATATATTTTCTCCGACTTTAGTGCAGTATATCGTAAACGATGGTTGGGAATAACATTAATATAATAATTATGATTATAATTTTATAGCTATAATTTAACCCGACTTTATTGACATGTTGTGACGGAACGACTTCTCTACGGAAGAACCTCGTCCTTCGAAAGCAGTTCATGACTTGCGATATTTCTTGACATTTGGCTCATATCAGCCAGATCTAGAACGGCATGGCTATCTGCTCCCCTGTAAAGGTTATCTTGGTGCCAGATATAAGATACATTTGTATATTGCTTAATTGTTTTTGTGCCGCCATGCAGCGTGCGCGACCGATTATCTATTGTGATTAGTGTTGACATGGGTTAGTTTGGACTGCCTGGCCACTTGAGTTCACAGTTCATTCTGGTTGCTTTCGTAATTTTACTCCGTATTGTATACAGTGTTGGGGTTTACCTTTGTTAAGACCATTATTTTGAGTACTTCAGCAACTATTGCTTTGATCGGTAGCATGGTTCATAGGGCAAATAGCAGAGGTGATGTGCGTTCCATACTACCTTAGTACTTTGGATATTTCATATTCGTAAAATTTTTGATTTATCTGGATCATAAATTTGTGTTAACATTTTACTGTAATTGACCTATAAATAAAAATTGTTAAACATAAATTTCAACATTTTTGTTCGAATATTTCTTTATAAATTATGATGATAACTTTGGTGTAACTCTATAAACTGAATTAGTAAAATTTAAGACTTATAGTATTATTTTAATTATTCATAAATTTAGTTATAAAAGAATCATGAATTAACTGGATGAACGCATTAGTAGGGTAATGTGAGTTGGTTTGATGAGAATAATGTGGGCATAAGTTGGGGTAATCTGAGTTGGTTGATGACAACAATGCGGGCGTGAGTTGCGGTAATGTGAGTTGGTTGATGACAACAATGCGGGCGTGAGTTGCGGTAATGTGAGTTGGTTGATGACAACAATGTGGGCGTGAGTTGGGGTAATCTGAGTTGGTTGATGACAACAATGTGGGCGTGAGTTGGGGTAATCTGAGTTGGTTGATGACAACAATGTGGTCGGGAGTTGCGGTAATGTTAGTTGGTTGACGAGAATAATGTGGGCGTGAGTTGGGGTAATCTGAGTTGGTTGATGACAACAATGTAGGCGTGAGTTGCGGTAATGTGAGTTGGTTGATGAGAATAATGTGGGGGTGAGTTGGGAGTATGTACAAAGTATATATAACTTTGGCTTAACTGAGTACCCCGATTGGTTTAACATCGTTTGAGCTGAACTTAACTGCAGTTTGGAGCGAGTGCCTATACCAATAGTAATTTAGTTGTGGTTTAGATGGTCACAAAAACTTTATTTAATGTTTTTCTGGGTTGAATTGAAAAACCAGCCGGGTATTAAATTCAACCATGATAATGGTTACCAGTTAGTTTATCAGCTGTCTTATCATTTATTTTCACTGGGCAGTTCTTCCGAGCGGCGTTTGTTATTGTCGGTCCTATCTTACTGATATTACTTGGTGATGTTCAATTGCGTAAAGTACTAATATTCTTTGTTGTTCTGGAAAGGACACCGCCCGAGAAGACGATCCAATCGATATGGCTAGCTTTTATTTCGCCGCCTTCTTTGAGTGGGATAGATAACCCGGCTAGGTCCCCGGGGTGTGGACTCAGTAAGTTTTAATAACGGGTTTGACAGGGCATTTTTAAAAGTTAATAAGCAAATTGGCGGCTTTCACTGTCCATTCGTTTGCTTGCAGCCCGGACGGAGCTTTTCGGGCAGGAATATCTTTGTGCGAGCCAAGTATTGCACCACAGTAAGCAAGATTCTAACATTTTCTAGTGCAGTTGGTAGACGCAAGGATATTTATAGTCGGTATCTTATTTCTGTTTCATTCTAATCTATTGCCATATGTAACTTTATCTAGAGTATGTTTCCTTGTAATTTACAATCAATCAGTAATTTAGTTTGTGAACAAATTACTTGATGGTACGTTCTTTTGACACGCACAAACTAAGCAGTCCACACACCGTCTTATCTACTTGGATAATAGTCAACCGCCGTGTTTCGGTGTTTACAGCTAAACAGTCGACCCCAAACAAAATTTAGCCTGTTCTGAATTTGTTCTACAAGCGCTACTCGTTTCTTATGTTTGGTTGATCACCTGAAAAGACTAATGTATTATACGGAGGCAGGTGCACACGATAAACAAAACCACACATATAGTACATGGATGAGTGCTCAATTACAAGCGACGCATTCATTCATCCGTTCTGTCTCCTCTTTGATACAATCTAATTTGGGCGAAACCTGCCGAGGCTGACCCGAGTTCACAGAAATTCACGCTTAATTAGTTCGACAACAGCGGCATTTAGGTGACAGTTTCAAAAAACAATACTATAGTTTGTATTTAAATGATCAAGTTTGCGTGTACTGCACTATACTAATTAAATCAACAATCGCAAGCTATTATCTAGTCTCTTTTGCTTTATGCAAATGCGAGACGTGAAATACAACTCCCAAAATTGAGTAGTTGTGTTTTCAAAAATGCATTAAACGGTAACTAAAATAACTTAAATGCGTTACTCTGTTTTTAGATAATATAAACATTTAATTAGCAAATATATAAAATAAACGTATAAAGCAAAACGTTCTCCAAAACTTGTATCTGTCAAAATTTTTATGCTGTTTTGTTAATAAATGCTTCTGGAATTTCACAAAGCCGATAAAGATTCATCAAGAAATGATCTAAAAGCAATATGCTTAACGATTTTTTGTACAATGCTAAATGACAGAAATGTCTTATTCCTAGCAATTATACAATAATATGTAAATAACTGAATACTGTACAACATTTTGCATCTAGAATTTAACTAAATGTGGAATTTTTAGCTGCTAAAACTTTTTCCTAACTTATTTTGAAAATACCAAGAATTCAAAAAGGTAACTGGTTCTATATTGCTAAATATAATAAAAGAGTGGTTTTGTTTTTCAAGTCTTGAAGAAGATTTTTTGAAGAAGTTCCAGCTATTTTCCGCCTTTATGAAAGCGGATTTTTTCGCCGAAGACACAAAACTTCAATCACAAAACACTAAATACACCGCGAGTTTTAATGATTTTTTCAAAATGAACAAATTAAAAAATATTTAACCATTTAAGTGCTTACAAAACTAGAAAATAATTAGAGTTCAAGCGATTGTGGTTGTAAAATTGAAACATTCCAAATACACGAATACGATTTTGTCTTAAACAAGGTTTTACATTATAGACGAATGTAGCCATACATAACCCTATTTTGGTGACGTATGTAAGACTTTGTCAAAGACATTTGGAAAATTGTAGTCGGAGCAGTTCACGTCATTAAAATGACAGGCATATTTTAGGCTTAGCCAAGTCCTAGGCTACCAACAAGTTAAGCTTGTACTAAGTTAACCTTGTATTTTATCCCAAATCATTATTATATTAAGTGTACACCGCATTTGACGAAGCATTCAAGCTGAGGTCCGTAACCTATATGCAGCAATTGCCGTCGTCGATATGATAAGTCTAAGCTTAAACCTAGCCTAAGCTAAGTTCCTTATATAAGTGTGCCTAAGACTGAGCCTTAAACCAAGTCCGGAGGAAGAGGAGGCTGCCGCCCCTGTAGGAAATTCAGCACTACATTCTTCTTTTTAAGGATAAAGTTGCGCCCCTCAGCTTGACATGAATGATCATCGGTCTGAAGCAATGTTCAGTAAAACTGCAGCATTTCTAGTGAGCTGGCATAATTGAGCTTGATCTGGAAGCCACTTTCATACCGAAAGTACGTGGCCCTTTTGAATAGTGATTTGGCTAAGTCAAATCCCAAAAACTGGATATCTTTTTTTCATTATTCAATATTTTTTAAAGTAAAACATTTTAAATCATACAACAAGAGCGACTCATGATATTTGTTTTATCCGTTGAAGAAAATAAATCTTTATGGTTCAATTAAACAATAAATAAAGCTTTAGAAATAATTGTAAACATGCGCAACAGTAATTTGTGATTCAGTAAAGATTGTGTTCACGCGTTTCAAACTTTTGACTCAAATATTGAGCTCAAAATATGATTAAAATTTGTCCATAATTTGTAATTGGAAAGTCATGCTACAAAATTTGAATTCAACATGTGAACCCATTTTAATTGTCGAATGTTTCAAACTCATGCTCCTAGAAACCATAGAGGTTCTGTGTAAACGAGCTGTAGTGACATAATCAGCTTACAACCAACACGTCACACTGATCACAAGATTGATGATGCAATGATCATCTGACGTAATCTGACGTAACAATTACATGTTGCAATCTGATGCAATCGTGTCGCTAGCAAATCATGCAAATAAGTTCTTTGTATATAAATGTACATGTTTTGCAATAAAGTATCGCAGTTCCTTTTGATTTCAACGCAACCTGGCACCACAGAGCTTATCATTTTGATAATTCACACAGTATACTGCGTAACATCGCAAACATCAAAAGAGTCTGGCTTAACCTATTTTATATATATATGCCAGTACTAAACAGTTATGTGGGTGCGTATATCGTAGACAGAGGTTTAGTCAAATATGACAGTATTTCACCATAGTCTAGTGTTGTTGATACATTTAAACAACATATATAATTGATACTTCTTTTCTTGATTTTTATAATCGAATACAGCTAACTAACTAACTATATCCAACTTGTGTTTTTATTATCGACTCAGATTCCAACAAGAAATTAAACATCTCATAAAATGCATAACGAAAAAGCAAATCATAACCTAGTAAAAACTCTTGACGAAATCTTAAAGAAAGCTAAATTTTGAGCTATAACTGTTTTACATATAAGTTTGTGAGAGCAGCCATTATTCGCCACAGCCATTATTCAATTATTCAGAAGAGCATTGAGTGGTCAGCCATCATTTATAAATAAACCTCGTTATACAAGTATATACCATTTCATATTTAATTAAAACGGTAGATAATTCTGCATAAAATATATGATATGGCCCAAACTTGGTGAATAAAAGTTATATTGTCGCTCTGTGTAAATCAAGCTTTAGTGTCATATTATTTCACGGGTGTCATATTTACAACAGCGATCAGACATTGAGACGATTAAATTTTCCAGACGTCCAGACGATTAAAGTTTGTGCTCAAAATTTGAATATCAATCAACTTATCTAAAATGTTATTAAATTTCTCGGTTAATCTGAACGTTTGGAAATCAGTGAGTGATTTGAAATATTTTGCTTTAACAAGTCATTAGGGAAGGTGTGTTATGCTGCTATGCAATGATTTAAAATTCCACTAGTTTTCAAAATTCAAATATCTAGCTTAGTATTGTACCGTTGTAATATCTGTTTTGTTGTTGTGCGAACTTTTCAAAAGTATTTGAAATTTTTTTGAAGCATCTATTGACAACTATGCCGCAGAGCAGAGCATTCCAATTAATAAAAAACAATGTGGTATCCGCGCTGTTACATTAAAGATTAGGTTGATAATTTTTATCAAATTCTGCACAGATTTAAAAGCTCCTATTTACGCAGAAACTCTGACTGTATTAACACAGTTTTTTTAAATATTGTTCTGTTTTATAAAATATATTAAATTTTTTCTTTAATGTTAGCACAAATTTTTCTTTAATATTCCTAGCACAAATTTTACAATTTCTAGGCACCTATAAATATATACATATAAATTGGATAAAGTGCTGTATACAATGGGATTATACATTATTTTCAAACGAAAGTTTTTTAAAACATATAATATACGATTACGCTAAATGTTTTGAAACCTATTTTAGTTATAAATAATACAACTATATACTTTAAAATTCTAGCTTTTTGACGTTAAAGTTTTTCAATAATTACCAAAAAGTTGCTTTATCACAATAATACAGATAAATGTGTGTGTTTGACGTCATTATAATGTTTGAAATGTCCTGAAAAAAATTTTTTTATGTGATTGTTTTATAAACCTTTATACTCTATTCTATTATAAGCTTCTGTGCCTTAATATTCTGGAACGTGTGTTCGTTTGTTTAAAACTCATAAAAACATTCAAATACACTTTTTTGTTCCAAAATTTTACTAAAAGGATTTGTATAAATAACGGCTAGGAAAGTTTTGCAGTATTGCAATAAAAGTTAAAAAATAATATTATATAGTAACATCCAAATTCTAGAATTAAAAACAAAATGAATTGGGAGTACCGAAGTAAAACATTCTGCTGATAATTATGGGCTTTTGGTTCAGCGGTTTAGTGGCCACTGGCCTCAATTGACATCAGTGCACTGAATGAGCTGTTGTATGAACTGAGTTTGTTGTTTCCAACTTATAATTATGGATTTTTGGCTTAGCGGTTTAGTGTCCACTGGCCTCAATTGAGATCATTGCACATTACGAGCTGTTGTATGAACTGAGTTTGCTGTTCCCAAGTACCTTGTTATTTACCCGCTTTGTGCAGTTCTTTATAAAGAACACATAACAGCTAATGGAAAGTTTATCGGTTTGTGTTGTCTCGTGTTTATCTACCAAGTTACAAAAGCCTGGTTTTAGGCGAATTTACCTGCATAAAAACTGCTTGTTTAACCCTAATGTTTGGGGGGTCATGGTACAATGACATAATGACAAGTGTAAATTTTATTGCTGTGGACCAGTAAATCCGTTAACATTAAAAAATTGCAAGTAGTCTCAGGTGCGAAATATCTAAATATAACACCTAACATATGTGTACTGTCACTTTACAGCTAATTAATTACTATCACCGCATAGGTTAGATTATCATTAATTTAAAACAAATGAGAGTTGAAATTATATTTGCTGAATGGCTACTATATAGTACTATATTTGTGTGGACAGGCGGCTCAGCGTATGGCATAGGTGCGTTACGTCCGTCGGCTTAGGGGTAGATTTTCCAGCCGCAGGTTAAATCGGTTTAAATTTTCGAAATTTTTGGAACTCATAATTTTCCCCAATTTATTAAAATATAACCCTATTTTCTTGTAATTTTGCTAATTTCCCACATTTTTCCTGGAATTTTCAGCAACCTGTAGTTTGAAACACACTTCACGATTACGTACTATATTTTAGGGCATTTTGCCTCACACACTAAGTTAATGCTATTCTTTTGCGATAATATGTTGCATAAAGACGATAAAATTGTAGTTGGTTAGGTGTTCCTTAATTGTGAGGCTGAAGCTTTTTGTTGTCAACAAATCAAACACGGCGTGCATTACGTAATAGTTCGGCTCATTTCGTTTTAATTAACATTTGAGGTATGATCTATGTGGGTATTGCTGGCCTTTTCCACAGCCTTGTCAAATTAATTCCACATCCCATGCTTTAATTTTCTGTACACCTTGGACACGGGGCTGTACTAATTCTTTGAGGAGGTGTGGATCGAGACGATTCTTAAATGGAGACGCTTAGAGCCTTAGATGGATTACCCTATCCCTACCTATGTTCGCCTATGACGTGGGACTTTTTCTTTAGCCCCATACTCAAGCCTAAAAGTCGCCAATTCTGAAGAAAAACAATTTTTAGTATTATATCGTTTATTATTAATTATTTGTAATTATTAATTTTGGCACCATTCGACTCCGCTAAATCACGGTGTTCAATAAATCACTACTATGTGATACTTATGCCAAAATTTGTTTCGAAATTTTAAGTTACTGGTGGCTACCGATTTTGGCCGGAAACTTTCGAAAAAAATGTCATATCGTTGAAACCGTATTCACGAGCTGAGTCATAGTGGAACTGTAGAAGCAATTGGTATGGGCCGGTGGTGTAGTGGTAGCGCGGCTTTCGGTTTTGCAAGGTAAATACCCGGCGCCTAGTCCTGGGCGGTATATACTAAAGATAGTTCATGGTGCCTTTCAATAAAACTCGACTCGATCTTTTCAGCGAGTAAGTAGTCAACAGCGTATTAGTCAATGTGGGCAACAATCCGGTAATTTTTCTCAGATTAACTGCGAATGAATTGTGTTGTGTACTACGAATGATTGGATCTATAAAATTTATCAAAGACAATTTTTTACAAAACGTTCGGCGTCAATGGTCATTGATAACCAGTGATGCGGCGACCAACCTTTCTAAGAAGGAATATGGCAACACGGGGCCTCATTCCCGTTGCGACTTCTCCTACTGTTTCAGTAGAGGTAAAGTTCACAACATCAGTGCCTATAGTTTCGTATTAGGGGGTCACTGATACTTTTGATATTACTGTTCTGCTGGGAGAAGAGGGAGCGCTGACACGATTGCTTATGCTGTTCTATTGAGGAGCCTCGGACCTAATCGCCGCTGGTGACTTAAAACGAAAGACATTTTTTCGCCATAAATGTTATTCTATTCTAATTGAAATTTTCCAAACCGTCTCATCGAGCTCAGTCGACCGGTGTTAAAATTTTAAAGCTAGCCTCAAGAATTAAAACTTTTTGTCTGGAAGCATTGTATTACCCTTCATGGGAATATGTTAACCACGAAAACAATTTTTATTTATTGAAGAAAAACAAAATAAGACTATGCATTAGAGATGCGCTAGCTCTTAGTACCCTGTTAACTGTAGGGTTGCCTAACACAGACGACAACAACTAACATAAACGTGACAATCAGTGTCAGAAAAAGCTCAATTGAAGAGTATTGACGAATTGGCTTATCCCATCCGTTCCTATTTTTTGTTATATATGTGATTTTATGTCTCATCTGCAATCAGTGTTCGCGATGTTCTGATGCTCGAAAGACAATGGATAATAAAATAATAATATAATCGATAATAAATAAATATCATTTGACGACAGAATGGCATTTAAGATAGAGTTCAAAGTTCAACTGTGGGAACCGTCGTTTCGAGAAATCACTACATTTGCAGGATCTATGGAGCATAGAATATTAAGAAAAAACTTCTAGTACCACAGGCTTGCATCGGTCGATAGAGATTTTTATTGCACCGTCAACATAGACCTGCTTTATCGTCATTGCCGACGATTTGTACGGTAATGAACGGTGAATTTTGTTTCGAATCCAAACGTAATATGGCGGTAGATTACTTTTAGAACGAATGATGTTGAATACACATAAAATTGCGATTGGGAGTTGCTTGTTTGTTTGGAGAAGTCAAGCGTATATTGCTGACTTCGTCATTCATTTTTGGGTGTGTTGGTATTAGAGGTGAGAATTTCGGATCACACCTTGGCTCGGCTCGGCTTGGCTTGGCTTGGCTCCAGGGCCGAACCGAGCCTGCCATGATGTCAGACGACACGAGACGAACCAGATCCGAATATGTATGTTTGAGAGCCGATCCGAGCCTAGTATATCTGGAAAAGCCGTGGTCGGCTGTTAAAAGGTCTTTTGTAACGCAACAAACATACTTGTAACTGTTGGTGCATTGTACAATACTCAGCCGACAGCTAGAACAGGCGAAATAAACCTCGGGTATGCTATCAAAAGGCTCAAAAATAAACTATATATAGTCGCTGGTTTATTATGATCTCTTTTGAAAAATTGCAAAATTTTATTACTAGGAGCCTAAGAGCCGAGCCAAACCCAAATTTTCATCGGAAAAGCCGAATCGAGCGAGAAAAAACCTAGCCAACCAAAACCTAAAAATGAGTCCGTGAGAGCTAAGCCAGAGCCTAAATATCTGGCTCTTTCTCGCCTCCAGTTGGTATAAAACACTGATGTGGCTAGTCGAATGACATGCCGCATACCAACTGCGCGGGGTCATAACTATCATTGTTGACGGCTGACCATAATGCAAGCATAGATGGTGGTAGCGCAGGCAACTAAAATCGGTCTTTGGAATGAGCTGTGAGTAATGAAGCCTTGAAGATACGGCACTGGAACGCGGTTGCGTGTACAGATATTTAAGGAATAGTTTCTCCTGATGTTCAGATTTCATGGACATATGAAATATAAATTTTATCTAAAACCTTGCGCCAATATTAGGACTTAATATATGAATATAATAAGTGTTTAGATTGTCGAAAAACGTTGTCGGGCACAGTCTCTGTTACATTTGTAATATGGTACAGTTTAATTTCAGAGATTTATAAGTTTTTCGTTTACCATATATTTAATTTGCCGCATTTAATTATGTGGTAAAACATCGTGATAGGAGGAGAGGGATTATCTCCTTAAGGCTCAGCCCACGCCCGTCCCGAGCTACGGCGATCACCCTGGCATGTAGTCTGTTCTCCCTGAAGCCCTGCACCTCACTCTCTTGTTCTTGGCGTAGAAAATTTCGTATTTCGAGCTGAAAATTTTTGCAAAAGTAGACAAAAATTATGGTAAAATAGGCAAAAATTAGTGGGAAAATTAGAAAAATTAGTGGCATATTGGCAGAAGTCAAGGGAAAATTAGCAAAGATTACACAATATTGAGTGCAAAAAAACTTCTAAAATTTTGCACGATCTCCCACTTTACCACCGCCCGACTGATCGGCTATCACGCTGTTCCCGGCTGATCAACCACTATCACCTTTATGACTTTGGACCTTGAGCATGCATGGTATTTTTCCTGTACTAAAGCCATAGGTGGTGTCAATTGGGGGTATCGGGTTACGTTACCTGCCTAAAGGCCGAACTTCTCCAAGCCATATTTGCTCCACCCACCGCTCTCCGAAACTTTTTAGCAAAAAATAGCAAATGTTTGCGTGAAATTGGCAAAAATTGGGGTAAAACTGCAAAAAAAAAGTAAAATTGACAAAAATGTATGCAGGTTGTCCACCCTCGTACACCCACCTCCCGATGACGTCTTTCCGACGACAACTCCTCCCTAACTGACAGTCTACCCGCCACCTAATGCCGACTGACTTTCAACACCTGTGAATAAAGGCCACATTTTAGCGGCGGTTAATGTTGCTTTATGAAAGGTCAAATCCTTGAAAAAATTTACCATCTTTTGAGTTTTGTAATATCTCCTACGGTTGGACTTGATAGTTTTAATGGATCGTTTATGTTGTCTCGACAGTGCCAATTTAATCTGGCGGCTGCGGTGTTCTTGAAGGCATTGAAAAGTAAAACTGTAAGAGACTAATCTGTTTAACAGTTGCTTGTTGGTAAAACATCGACACTTCGAAAACATTTGTCACGAATTTAGGAAATATAATCAACATCTTCTATCTTTACACAAAAATTTAATACGATCGAGCAGGCGAACATTTCTTATTACAAATACCGCGTGGATGGATAACACTACAATTAAGAAAATTTAGCTCATTATATTGCGAATGTGAGGCATTCCTATATTCTGCCATGCAGTCCCTTTGATAAGAAATTACAACAAGCTATCCTGTCGGAAACACATACTATGTGTCAAGAACTTTCGTTTGAAAACGAAAAAGTTTTCTTCTTGAAAGAAGAATGTCACAGCAGTCATATTGCTATTAAGAATAGAATTTATGCGCCTGGGCTACATATAATTATTTAAATATAAACTTTACGACGGTTCAGCATAAAATATGGTTTTTGAAACATGTCAAATTGTTTGATTTCAGCGTTTGCGAATATGCTGTCTATAAAATAGCAAGAATGAATTCAGACCTGGTAAAGTTGATAATATAATTTTCGATGTCATCAATTCTCGGAATTCCTAAATGATTTCATCTCAGTTGTAGTGAACAAATCCGAGACGTTTGCTGGATGCCTTTTTTCCTGGCATGCAGACTCCAGCGGTCGGATCTGAAAAGGCTTTCATGACTATAACAGATACGTGCAGTTCAATTAAAGCTTTAATGCACAGTCTGACAGAAGGTGAAATCAATGTCACAGCCTGACGGCTGTGACAAAAATGCTTTGTAGTATTGACTTGGTACGCATTACATAAAATGTTTCGGCTGGCATTACATGGCATCTCGCTGTCTAAAAACACCTGAACATGTGTTTATGCAGCATTCACATTAATTTGCGCTCACTACACAACACTCTTTGTAAGCTGTATGCCAAGCGCGTCAAGCAGCAGATGGTGGCACGCCAGTTGCTCGCTGCTTCCGCATGGTGTCACGCCGCCATCTACAAAGAGGTGTAAGTTGTACGCCACTTGCACCAATTAGATGCCGACATGCTAGGTTGATAAGTTTATACATAGCGGCGTGATTTCTAAACAACATTCCGAATATTAAACAAGTATATACTATAGAAAAAAGTTACAACTCCATGAACACGATGTTATTGGTTTTTATACCATTAACATATTTCCCGGAACAGCAGTAGATTTGATTGGGTGCTGCTCGCGCCACGTCACCAAATCAACCAATCCCATTTATTGTTTACATACTTGTATTAATAAATACTTGCTAAGCAGTAGACAGCATTCTTGGGAACATGTTAAACCAAAATTCTTGGTTGACAATCAAGTTCGCTAAACGCTCTTGGGTTTCAACAAATTCACCACAACCTTTACAATTCAACTTTCCTTTTCTCAACTGAGAAGAAAATATGTTACCACAACACCTTCAAAACCGTATATGTACACAGAAAACCAAATGTTCAACAGTTTACATTTGTGTCAACAATTATGCTAACATAGTTCTCATTTGCATAACACTGAATTCAGTGGCACTCCCGAGCCAGATGACGTCACCGGACTAATCTTACCGACCTTCCGTTCCTGTCCCAACGATAAGCAAAATTCCCCTGAGTTATTGTGAAATCGATTGCCATTAGATCGCATAGAACAACTGTACAATGACCAAGTATGACACGAAGACCTTTGTGGCTAACGTGAAATGGTCTTCTGTTACCCGTTTCTTGAAACAGGTTATGACGACCTGGGAATTCCCCAAGAAAAGGGCAGGGGTTGATGTCATACCAATTTAAACAATGCACCGATGGACCCGCTGCATGTTCCTTGATGAATGAAGAGTATTCGACGAGACCCGGAATACCCGGGTTTGGAACGGGGCAGCACAACAGTATTTCCGGTCCTGTTGTTTGACAGCGTAGAAAACGCTCAAAGCGATAACAAGAGTCGAGCTGATCTCCATCACCTGGGCATCATTAATGCCAAAATGCAAAATTATTATGCGGTAGTCAAGCCAATCCAAATTCAATTGCTCAACTACGTTGGGAATATCGCTCCAACAACCTGAAATTGCGAAGAATTTACCGCCTGCAATATGCTGTATTTCACGACCTTGATTGTTCGAGATCCACAGGACAGATTTATTCCCCCTTGGCATTATTACCAATGACAGTTCAAAGTAATCGATACCGGCACCAAACATCCGATTCCAATTGCCACTCTGCAGACGCTCCACTAAAGCATTCATACACATACACATTAAATCCTGGATGCCAGGATAGTTGTTGACTGCGATGATTTGGTGTTCTAAACCCAGACGAGAGAACCATCTCATGTGTCGCCGAAGTTAGTACAAAGTGCAATTGTGTAGGATTGCGTACTGAATTAACGATTGATAAGAATGTGCTTCGAATTGCATTATCCTCATTTTCCGAACATATTAATTCGATTATTATATCCAAAATTACCTCGGGTGCTTTGACAATGAAAGTGTCCGTATGGAAATGCCGCGTTGTCGAAGCCAATTCCTTATTTCTGCCGGGCGGCGATTTAGGCGGCTGTTATTTGCTATTTCACTTGCCACTGAGCGCAATCCCATTTGTTCGAGAACCAAGAGGAAGCGTATCATCTCGATGGAAGAAAATGACCGATTAGCGAATCTAAGCGGTGGATCGTGCTTGTAAAATGGCGAAAGAGGGATTTTGTTGGTAATGTAGAAAGGCCGTTTCTGACTCAAACTTAAACCAAGATTCGCGTAAATAACACTCAATCAACTTATAAAAAGAATATAAATTTTCAATTTAAATTAAAGTTTCGGCATTTTTGAACAAAGAGTAGTTAAATTTAGAGTCAAGGCAAACATTATTTACATATTTGAAGTTATCAGAAATAAATCAGAAGAATAAAACGATTTTAAAGCTCAGTGGAAAACTCCGAGCTGCCGTCTGCATTGTCGTCTATAAACTGAGTTGAACCATTGAATGTTTGCCACCGATCAGGAACTTTATCAGGATTTTCAGTACTCGAAGTATTACTGCTAATCTCCAATGGAAAAACTAATCGAAGAGGATTGTCTTCTTGTTTGGTAGTTGCAACTTTAACGAACGACAACCACCGTCATTACTAATTTAGTTCGGTGATTTTTGCTGTTTTCCATGTTTGTCGCTGTGCCCCATCTTTTACGATAACAACATCACCGACTGCAGGGAATTCAACCTGCGAACGACAGTTTCGGTTACATGATTTCGCATAAGACCGAAGTTCCAACAAGTAATGGTTACGCCAAATTTTCCAAACCTGATTCAGAACACCCTGAATGCGTCGCCAATGCACAACGAGCTGTTCTGGAGTTGTCGTAGGATACTGATTTGTTTTAGCCACTATGGGGAGCTGTGGAACAACCAGTTTGTTTCCTCCCAAGAAATGAGCTGGTGTGAGCAGTGGCTGCGACAGGTCATTATCTACATAAAACAATGGACGCCAGTTTGTGAAGGCAGCTGCTTCTACTATGACAGTTTGCAGTTCTACAAACGACAAAGATATACAGTCCAAGGCCTTCTTTAGGGATGACTTCATCACACCGACCATGCGCTCGTAGAACCCTCCCATCCAGGGAGATAACTCTGGAATAAACTTCCATTCGATTCCTCGTGTTGCAACAGAATGTTGGACGTTTTCTTGAGACACAATATTACGCCACAATTTTTTGAGCGCAACATTTGTTGCCACAAATTGCTTAGCGTTATCAGAAATTATCATACGCGGTATCCCGAACAATGCAAAAAAACCGTCGCAGACTCAGAAGAAACTGCTCAGCAGTCAAATTTTCAACAAGCTCCAAGTATACAGCTCGTGTAGCCGCACAAGTAAACAAAACGATCCACACCTTTGATGAACAATTTCCGACTCTTGATTTGGTGTGCAGCGGGCAACTATAGTCCACACCGGAAACAGAAAATGGTGTGCAGCGATTAACACGAAACTCGGGCAACGGCGGTATGGGCTGCTCCTTATACAAGCAACCATGAATTACACGGCAAATGCGGCAATTTTTTATAACCTTTTTTTACCTGACTGCGACCGGACGGAATCCAGTATTTTTTGTCGTATTTGAGACAGCGTGTGCGATACACCTTCATGAAAAATACGATTATGGCATTCGGTAATAATCAGCGATGTCAATCGTTCGTTTTTCGGCAACAGTATAGGGTACTTTGTATTTTCTTCTAGGTTACTCATTTGGACACGTCCGCGACAGCGAATCAGACTATTATCGTCTAGAAATAAGTCTAGATTTCGCAAAGTTTTTGGCGGGTTTGATGATACGAAATATTCCGGAAATCTGTATCGCTGTATTGTTCGAACCCAAAATTCTGGGCGAATGAAAACTCTTCTGCTGTTAAGTTGCTCTTTCGCGGTTTATATCGTCGACAATTGTTGACGAAACGAACTATCCTTGCGGTGACACGCACAACTTTATTTAATGAGGAATACGTTTCTATGTTAATCAGAAAATCTTGATCGGTACCAGATACATCATTAAGTATCATCGAAAGTGGTTTGTCTTTAGCAGAGTCGACCTGGTGAACGGTTGTCGCGTTTAATATTAGATCAAGAGGCCACGCTTCCCGGGCTAGATGACAACCAGGTGGGTCCCTTCCACCACAATGAACTTGTCATAAATGACGAACATGAGCATCCTCTCGATGACAAATCGGCCGGATTATCTTGCGTTGGGACATAACGAAACTGTATATCAGAACAACATTGTATTTCAGTGATTCTGTTTTTAACAAATGTGGTAGCAACATCCTTGTTGTATAGCCAATGTAATACACATTGCGAATCGGTCCAAACTACACTCTTTTCAAACAAACGGTTGACGTACAAAACAAATTAAACAAACACCGATTGTAACAGCTAACAATTCGAGTCTCGGAATTGTGAACGCCTTGGTTGGAGCAACTCGAGACTTTGCAAAAATGATGTTACAACTACATTCATTTTTATTAACCGCCCTTACAAACAATACAGCAGCATAGGCTTTTGCTGAGGCGTGGCAAAAACAATGAAGTTCCTGCAACCTAGAAGAGCTAGTAAAGGATGCGCAAAATCGTTTAATAGGATGCTTTGATATTGGCGACAAGCTCATGGCACATTGTTGCCATCTAGTTAACAAATGTGGTGGTAAAGGATCATCCCATCCATACTTTTCAACCCAAACTTGTTGTATTAACATCTTCCCGACAACCGTCATCGGAGACAGTCAGCCCACAAGGGTCATAAACGGATGCTAAACATTACAGCGCTTGACGCTTTGTACAGTCGTCAGAGGGCTCAAGGTTTATAGCAGACCATGCCACTGTATCATTTTTAGTGTTCCAAGTTAGACCGAGTACTTTCGTAGTGTCCGTTTTACCGCTATCACCTTCTGGAAGTCTGCAACGAAATCGAGCACAATTAGTAAACCACTCTCGCAGGTTCATTCCCGCTTCGTAGAAAATTTTCTTGGCTTCTTTATAGAACGTGACTGCATTGTCGCGTAGTATCCACACCAGTGATTATATTATCCACATAGATATTACCACGCATTGTATCAATTATAGGTAATTCAGAGTGATTTATGCTATGTTGAATCACACCAGAGAGCAGGAAATGGGCTTGCGACAACCCCAAACGGCACACGAGCAAATCCATAAACAATGATATTGTCGGCAGTAGGACCGTACCGTGGATCTTTAATCCAAAAGTAACGTGTGACGTCCCTTGAGCTTTTGTTCAACCCGACTTGGAGAAAGGCCTTTTCGATATCACTGACGATCGCTACCGCATATGTACGGAAACCAAGCAAGAGACCACATAAATCGTCCAGAATTACTGGACCGCGATACATAGATTCATTAAAACTAGGGCTATCTTTGCTCGCTTTAGCCGATGCATCA
>JASANE010025606.1:0-17925 GCA_030248225.1 Trileptium ribeirensis
AGTTATCTTTAAACTACAGCGAGCTCGAGTGGCGAGTCTGTAGTATTTTTGATAATTTATTGTAAGGTTTTATACAGAACTTTTCTGATGTTTGCTGTGCCCGTGTAGGCTCATGTAGGATTAAGCTTAAAGTTCTTCAGAAAGTTTTGTTTGTAGTTACTGACAAAAGTTAATACTGTCACGGTGCGCCCGAGTAGGCCCGTGAACAGCTGAATTTAGATTGACATCGAGTAATGTTAACGAATAAAATTGGTATTTTTGATAACAAAATATGTATTGAGAAATCTTATTAGCAAAAGGTGTTCGCGTAACAATCAATTGCCCCCGTTGATTGAAATTTCCGTATAAATTTTGAAAGAGGAATACCTAAGAAATCTTGCATTTACTTTTAGTTTTGATTTTATAGTTTGTCCGTTTTAAAGGAGAAGTGAGCTGCATTAGCTCTGAAGGCATCCAAGCTCTGGCTTAACTCAGCAATGCAGCCCGAGTTAAGACAGGGTGTGGAGCTAGAGAAGGCATTGGCCACTGTTAGGTTTAAAACTTATAGGTTGTGTAATGATACACTCTGGTATAATTCGATACCATTTAAATATTAGTTGAGAAACAAAGTGTATTACCTGTGTCGTGTGTAATACTAATATGGTATACAAGCAAATTGCACCAGGGCTTTAGGACTATTGTTACATACAGGTTGCCTAAAATAAAAGATGTGTACTGCAATGTCACTATAACTCAATAACGTAGCAAAGCAAGGATGGGTTTGATGGTTGCCTCGCGCTGTACACGCAATTGACAATAAGCCCTAGGGGTCAAGCTAGTGCTAGCGCTAGAGAGGATGTCTACGCTGCTATAGGTGACCAGCACCTTGGTAGGGGAGCACGCGAGCCCTGAGTGATGGGAAATCGGCTCAGATTTGATTAACAATAACACCAGTTCGCTGAAAAATTTTAATACCATCGTTAACTTAAAATTTTAAGAACAAGATTATAAACAAATTAACAACGTTAGTACCCAATAAAAAAACTTAACAGCCCCGGCATTATGCACCTGGGGTAAAGTAGAATAGCTGGTAACAATACTGTAACACAACGGTGATTCCTTGGTCCAGCAAGATGGAACGTATAGATCATGATAACAGTTTTTGTATTGATTTTTGGATATTTAGATACGGGTATGGGTTCGCGATAACCGTGTATTATGGGATACACATACCCCAGTCGTAACTTTACCTGAATAAGCTGTAGGTACTGGAGAATCTGAAAATAACTAAGAGCTTTATGGGTTAGTGTTAATTGGACGAGTGACACAGGATGCCCCTGAATAGAACGTGGGGTTGGACCATAACCGCCAAGCTCCCTAAGCGTAAAATTTCCCCGGCTTATGCATTGGGCAACCCCTAGGCGAGGCTTGCGCAAAGACCTAGTTCCGGTGACTAGGCCCCACCCTAGAGCATGCTACCAATGTCATAACCTTCGACGATAGAGCAGCCCATGTGGTGGCAGCCTGGAAACCAACGGGTGGTGGAACGATGCCGGAAAAGGAGAAAGACCAATCCCACCCAGAGGTTCCCGTTCAGGGGATGGGCTGCCCTCTTTCTCTGAACTGCCTTAACCCTATATCAGGTCTTACTTTGCCTGATAATTCCCACCACCTCGGCAGGAATACAAAGAACAGGTACAACCTCCTGTATGGTCACTGCGGGTTCGGTCAGGTATGTATATTTAACGATGATAAGTAGATAGCGGTGCGGCAACAGGGGTAGCAAGGGAATCCATGTACTATCGTGTCCTATGATTACGCCCTACATCGCACAAAACGAGATGAACCAAAAGAGAAGTTTAGCAAACGCAAAAAAATTCGCAAAATCGTATAAATTCAACCAAGAAAATCTTCGGTGTAACCGCTGTACTCACTGTTAGTAATGAACTACAATATAATTAATACACTTTTAAATAATAACGATTAACTTTAATAAAAGCTTACAAAATAATAACATACTAGCAACGCAATAGTAAATACTACCACAGAACACAAGAAATCCCAAGCTTCGGCAAACATAATAAGAAAAGAAAAAAGAAACTTATATATATTAGAAAATGCAACAAAACGTGTCGTCGTTGTACATACTACTACTGCACTCAATATCCGCCATCTTCCAACAAGCCAACTTTTACACAGAAGAAAATTAATAGCTAGCAAAATTTATTTAGTAACCATTATTAAATTATTTATTTAATATATAATTTTGAACAAATTTGGGGAATTTTAGGGTTGGAAATAGGTGTATTCTTGGGTATCCCACAGGAATTAAGTAGATCCCCAGTTAGGGATAGGTAGTTAGGACCCCATTGGATAGTTTAGAGGTTCAAGAGTGCTTAAATAATTGGAAAAAGTGAAATACCGAGGTATTGGAATATGGGAGAAAATGGTAGGAATTAGGGAATACCAAAAGGTGAGAAAAGAGAATTATGGGACGATTAGGGTGTTCTTAGCCCAGGGAAAAGGTGAAATGTGGTCCCGCCTTAGGATAGAATTTATTCCTGCTCGAAGAAACCCTAATATATTTATAATTTTACTAATAAAGTGAAAAAGTCGAATTTTGGATAAAATGGAGTATTGGGTTATGGTTTAGAGGTAATGTATCGCCAGATAAAAGTATGTAAGGAGTTCACCCAGGTGAGGACGATTATTACCCTAGCGAGGGCGATATATGAAACACCCCACCGGGAGAAATTAATAATAAGTCAGAGAAGAATGTGTTATTTGAACCAAAAGTAAAGGAATTTATAATTTTATAAATTTCAACCCATATTCAGGAAATAATTGTCCCCGAAGTAGGAGCAAAATGGGGTAGTTGCGGTGGTTACCCAAGGTGCGGCCGCGTGCCATTCCACTCGGGAAGCACAACCATCACCCCCTTTTGGGAAAGTTTTGAAAATGGAACAAATGTTGATATTTGGTGAAAATATTGAATATTATCAGATGTTAGTTTCAGATTAGTATTTTGAAATATAGGCACCCTATAGCCCAAATAAAGGAAGTTATGGATCCCTATGCCCAAAATAGTGGAAAATATGCTGGCAAGAGAGATTATAAAAGTCACCCCTCTGGGAGAGTGAATATCTCCCCAGGGAAGGAAAATTAATTCATGTTAGTTTTAAGGTTGAAATTGAAATCAGTGTAATGTATTGTCTTGGTGAGAGAAAATACAAGGTTGGACCTGCCCAAAAGTTGACACCTTCCCCATTTAATTACCGTCACTCCTTGGGTTGGTGGAAATCAGGGAATCGTCGTACAGCGATTATTTTGGTACCATTCGACTCAGCTCGACGAGGCGAGTTCAACGGTACTAAATTTGACCATATTCCAACTGAAATTTTTCAAATTTTGCCCTCAGCACTAAGGGGGACCCGGTACGTTGAAAAATCGATAAAAAATTTTATGAGCAAAATAGACATAGGTAGCATAGATACACGCAGAATGACGAGACAAAATCAAGCGTGCCTTATTTATCATGATATTTTCACTCTTTAGCTAGTTATGGCTGAAAAACCATTTTCGAACTACTGAGCTCCACGAGACGACTTCAACGATATAAAATGTTACCATATTCAAAATATATTTCTTAACTTTCAGGCTAATTTCAATAATATATTAAATAATCACATTAAATATAGTAATGGCTGCCCGCGGACGCCCAACAAATAACAGATATAACATTATTAACCCTATTAGAGTTTTTCAACGGAACAATGTTGATAACATTCGTATGACCTACACCCAATTTGTACAGCAATGTCGGACATATGACGACGTAATAGAACTAGCGGCTGAATGGGGTTTAATTGCAAATTCCCGGAACTGTGAGTGCGGCGAGGCCATGTATCTAGCTGCTCGAGGCGACTTAGGCCGAGGTGACAATTATGAATGGCGATGCAAAGCATGTCGCCACAAGTCCTCTATGCGCCATAACTCATTCTTTGCCGGCCAACACATCTCCTTGTTCACTGCACTTTTGGTAATGTTTGCCTACATCGACAATTTGCCCACTGAAGGGATTAATGCAGCAGGCTAACATTGCATCAGACACAGCAACGAATTGGTATAACTACTATCGTGACATTGCTGTGGCGTACGATAATCAACACTGCCAAAATACTGTACTCGGAGGGCCAGGCCTTGATGTTGAGGTGGACGAATCCATGTTCTTTCGGCAAAAATATAACCGCGGCATGCCCAGAAGGAAACATGGATGGGTCGTCGGCGTGATCGAGCGTCAAACCGGCAACTGCCTTTTGTTTTCGGCTGCTAATCGTACCGCTGCGACCATCATACCTCTTGTCCAGCAACATATACGGCCCGGCACACGCGTCATCACGGACAGTTACCAAACTTATGTCCAAGGTTTCCGCCCTTACCCCATCCGCAGCCATATCTTCATGCAACGGTCAATCATCACAACCGCCAGTTCGTTAACCCAGACAACGTCCATGCCCACACCCAGAACATCGATGGCCTCTGGGGAACCCTTAAGAACTTCATGAGGCGTCGACAAGGCATACCCGACACACTGTTCCACCGTGCTTTGATCGAGTTTCAGTGGCGCCGCCGTTTCTCCCACAACATCCTCGGAGCTGTAGTGGGACAAATTCGCGATCAACATCCTTTTTAATTGTAAGTTGTTATAATTTACGTTGCAATATAAATGATAGACTAAGCCTAAGCCTTAGACTAAGCCTAAGTCTTAGACTAAGCCTGAGCCTTAGACTAAGCCTAAGCCTTAGTCTAAGCCTAAGTCTTAGACTAAGCCTAAGCCTAAGCCGGGGGCTCCGCCCCCCGGACCCCCGTACTAAGCTGTTCTCCCATTAAACCTAATCACGATATGACCAATTTCATTTAAAAAATATCAGTTTTCGCTTGCATTGCCAGTATCGGGCTCCATATGTCGTTACCCTGACTACCTACGGATTCGTTCGATAGCGCACGGGATCTTCTATTTCATGTCCAAATTTGAGCCAAATCGGTTCATCCAATAAAAAGTTATGGTCAAAAATGTAAAAAACCAAAATCCACATTTTTAAAAAAATTCCGACCCCCGAAATTAGGGCCCCTTGCTGAAGCCCAGTTAAGAGATAGAGCCCTGAAACCTTCTCCATTGGAAAGAGCGGGAAAAACTACCCCCCGGGGGATTAGGGGGAAGAATCTTAAAGCAAAGCTTTAGGAAAAAAATTGCCAGAAATCCTCCATATCCCCCAAAAATCCGAAAATAAAAGAATGTTGAATCAGCATATCGGAGGTTATACCTGAAAAGGGGTGACCATGATCTCGAAGAGATCGGTTTTGGGGGTGAGAGATGATTGGGGGTCCAGAGACTATGGGGGCTATACCTGAAAAGATGGTGGGCCCCTTCCCTGATTTCCCCCCAACCCAAGGAGGGCCTAATTACCTATAGCCGTCATAAATACAATCCTCCAACCCTACCCCCATTAATTCATCCGAAAATAACATGCTGACTACGATGTTGTGTCGAACTGGGGAACAGTAACAATAAATAAAAGTTATCAGATTTTCGTAAACCAAAATTCGACATCAAACTCTAAATCAGGCAGAAGCCAAAATAGAAAGTATTATATCGTAGTAGGAATTAATAGACCACATGATCGGGACGTTTTACGTAAGCCCGTTTAAATACTAAAATATTAAATGCAACTTCTGAAAACACAGCCTAGCGCAACAACCGAATCGACTATAAAAGCAAAGGACGTCGAAAACGGAGAATTGTCACCAAGCGAAATGACAAAAGAAACAACGACAAACCTGAGTACAACGGAAGAACTTGAAGATACAAACCAAGAACTTGACTCAAGCGTACCCGAATCGAAAAGACAAGAGCAACAACTTCCGAGCATGAGCAATAACAATGAACAATTCGAACCAACAATCAGTGCAAACCCAACACAATTCGATCTAAACCAAGACCAAATCGGTGCAAACCAAATATGATTCGCTGAAGACCAAATATGATTCGGTGCAAACCAAGAAACAATCGGTGCTAATTAAATACAATCCGACGCAAACCGAGATCAATGCAATGCATACCACTTACGGTCTGGTGCAAACCAAATACGAATCGGTGCAAATGAAGATCGATTCGGTGCAAATCAAATGCGATCCAATGCAAACCCAGATCAATTCTGTGCAAACGAAAACCAAACCGGTGCAAACGAAATACGATTCGATGCTACCCGAGACCAATTTAATGCAAACCGAAACCAATTCGATGCAAACGAAAACCAATACGGCGCGAACAAAACTCAATTGAATGCAAACCGAGACCAATTCGATGCAAACAAAAACCAATTCGGCGCAAACCAAAGACGATTCAAATCAAACCGAGACCAAAGTGATGCAAACCAAGATCGATTCGGTGCAAATAAAGAGCAAATCGGTGCAAGTCAAACGCGATTACACACAAACCGAGACCAAATCAATCCAAATTACGATAAACTCAGAGCAAATCAAGATCAATTCGGTGCAAATAATGACCATTTCGGTGCAACCCAAACATGACCCAGTACAATCCGAGATCAAGTTGACACAAATTATCATCAATTCTTTTCAAACAAAGAACATGCGAATCAAATGCAATTCGACGTGAACCGAGAATAATTTGACGGAAACCGAGAGCAATTAATGCAAATCTGAACCGATTCTGCGCCAAACAAGACCAAATCGGAGGAAACCAAGAAACAATTGGTGCATACCAAATACGATACGGTATAAACCAAGAGCAATACAGTGCAAATAAAGAACGAATTAGTCCGAATCAAATACAATTCAATACGAATCAAGGTCAATTCAATACAAACCCAACTCAATCCGGTGCGAGCCAAGACCAGATCGGTGCAAACCAAGCACAACGAGACGCAAATCAAGACCGATTCGGTGCAAATAAAGAACGAACCGGCACATGGAACCAAGCACAAGTCCCGAGCGTGACAACAAATTTCGGTGTAGCCTAAAGCGCGACTGGATACAGCCGCATGCAAACCCCGTAACGTAACGACGAATTGCGGCGCATTTCAAACGATGTATATATATGGAATCAAGCGCAAACCATAGCAGCCGGTGCAACACAAAACGATGCGAACGGATATATACTACGGTACAACACCATTGGTCCCACAATACAACCAAGTCACCCTGGCAGGAAGCAATTCGATCATCAATCCCGGAGTACCGTTAGCAACAGCAAAGCCGTATATATGTCAATGGCACCAACCGCAACAAACAACGGCGACAACGAGTCAAATCAATGACCTGATGGCAATGAATCAACAATTGATCGAAGTATTGGCCAAAGTAGTAACCAAAGAAACGCCGCAACTACCGAACACAATACAACAATTAATTGGTCAAGCTATCATGGTAAAGATGGAGAACGAGGTCCGAAAGCTGCAAAAGTACAGGGGCGACACACGTTTCTAGAAATTCCGGAAAGAACTCGAAAAAGCATTGGCCCAAGACGGAATTGACGAAAAACAAGATAAATTCCCAGTCCTGAAATCCAAAATGCGTAGGAAAGCGGAACAATATTTGGAAGTATTGACACTCGAGAAAGCCAATGAACTATGCAATTACGACGAATTGGTCCAAAAATTCAAAGAAAGATTCGGTGTACCAAAGACGATGACGAATCACGTGAACAAGTTGCAAAGTCTACGACAAACCGGAACGGTCAAAGGTTTCGTGGATGGTTTACGGGTATACGCTGCAAGACACCTAACCGCAAAAGGCATGCCGGAAACAATCGTCGAATAGGTCCTTAAGTCCGCGTTCATCACAGGATTAAAGAACGAAATCCGGAACCGATTGTGCATGAAGAAAGAAGAGACATTCGCAACATTGACGGAGAAAGCCGAAGCAGTCGAGAACTTGGATCAACAGAGTAAACCCAAGGATTGAAAAGTATAAACGAGCAACGACCAAGATACAGAGAAGTACAATCCAGTCGAACGAGTCAACAGAGTGCAAATCAAGCGAGAGCGAACACCGGCCAACAAGCGATGCTACCGAGATTGCAAAGATCACAAACGCAGTGACGTCCACAACGGTGGAAAAATCAATCGATACAAGTACGCCAACCACAACAACAACAAATCGTGTAACCGTGCACGATACCCATACCAGCGATGCCAACACAGAACGGCATGAATTACCAGCAACTGATGCAACCATATTACGAACTGATGGGAATGCAACAAGCAACGTCGCAAGCGACATACCCGGGGCAAGTGTCGCAACAATCAAGCAACCGCACATGAATTGGCAAAGACAGCAAAGAATCTCATTGTCGATGACAAACTGGCAACAGCAAAATTGGCAAACGTTGACGAACCAAACGCCACCAAGGTGCAACAACTGCGGAAGATTAAGCCGTAGAACGGAACAATGCGTCTCAAGAAACACAGGGCAAAGTACAAAAGAAAACCGAATGGGAAAGACAAAGTCAAAGATGATATAAACAAAGTCGAAGCCGACATAGAATAAAACAAAGTCGATTGAATCAACCAAGTGAAAGAACGAACAATCGACCACCAAAATCGAGTGGAGTGGAACGACAAATGAACACTCAAAAAGAACCAAAAAATACCGAAGATATATCGGCTGAAGAAAAAGAACAAATCGTAGCGGTGAACCAAATAGAACAGAGAAACGCGAACCATGTAGCGATCCGACGGTGCTGTCAAGATACCATATCGATGCGTACCTGGAGAGAACTAAGAAGCTTCGAGGACTAGTCGATACTGGGTCACACATAACAATACGAAAAACACTTCAGTGACTTAACCTTTCAAAGAAACGTCATCATGCACGGTATCGTTCAATGGAGATTTCACAGAAGGAGCAATAGTCTACTTCTTCGTGCCGGATCACATAGAAAAGAAGGTGCGAAAAATACGATTCATCGTGATCCGACATTTCCCCAAGACTCCGGTATAAGGACACGATTTCCTAGCTGCTTTTGAATTAATAATTGACTATCGGCAATTAGGAATAACTATGAATGGGAAATTGCTACCTCATAATTGGCGAGTACACGAAATGGGGTCAGTTCGGCAAGACAACACGAAGCGAATTGAGTCATGCAAAAGTATCGAAAGGGCGATTAAAAAGCAGCGAGCAGCTTTAGTGGGCCAAGAAGAGCTCGATTCCGAAACGTCGTTACAAATACAACCAACTCAAAGAGAAGATAGTCAATGGGCCGACATCGAAAGTCAAGACGAAACAGGAAAAGGCAAAGAACTACACACTAGTAGAGGACATAAATTATGCAACCGAAAGAACCTACCCCGACGGTGAAGAAAATGAGAAAGAAAGATACTCAAGAAAGAAAGGACGCGCAAAACCAAAAGAAGCATCAAATATACAGCGGACCCAAAGGAACATCAAGCGCAAAACCGAAAGAACAACAGCAGAGGGAAAAGACTCTAGTGACTGAAAATATAATAGAAATTAGTGGAGAACAAAAACAATTATTCGTAACTGTAAGCGAAACCTCAGAAGAAGAAGGTATCAAAGTGAACGAAACCGGTCAAGAAGAAGCGCTCGCCAAAAACTGTAAAACTCATATTTTTTTGTTTTGTATATTTATCTTTAATTGATGTTGTTATATACTAATCATTTTATGTTTTCAGGCAATTATGTTTGGGGGGAACCCACAAGTCCGAAGAAACTCCCAAGGACAAAGAAAGAAGAATTTAAAATCGGGACGGAAGTGAAAGAGGAAAATAAAATTTGGGATCGACGTGAGTGATATAACCGGGGGCCGGTTAATAGAAGATTTGATGAATCGGGGTTTGGAGTGTCAGTGGTAGACGCTATTTCAACGACGGGGGTAAATAGTCATAGAAAGAAGATGAAAAAGGGCGAGGTATCAAACCGGCTGGGATAAAAACAGATGCGGGCGTGAACTCAAGAGGGAAGGTTGGGGGCTTCTGCCCGCGGTGTGAAGGGGTTCACCACTCAAAATGTCCCCCGTTAGCCTCTTGAGAGCACTCCTTAGAGTTTAAAACAAGGGCATTGGTGGTAGATGCTTAACCGACAAACGGCGAAGTTGAGGGTTTCCCAGGCTACAAAAAGAGCTCCCGGGCGCAAACCTAGCCAGCCATCCCAAAATAACTCAGAAGCGCACCCCAAAACTAGAAATTAAACTTTTTCACAAATTCTTTTATTATATAACCCCCTTCCCACCAACCTTCCAAACCCAGAAATTTATTAAATTTTGTAATTATTATTATTAGAATTATTATTAGTTTATTTACATATTTTCGCTTAATGCTTATTATTAGCTAACATAGTATATATTTTAAGTTTTGTTTCAGTTCGAATGTCAGTCTTGATTTGTCTTCACCAATTTTGGTGCGCAAATTATCCACTCTCGACGTTTATCTTTTTATTAAGATTTTTGTTTATGCCTACTGATTTCCACGCAAAGAACTGCGTGCTTAGTATACGGCTGTATGGTTATTCTCAACGAGTTTGGATATTTCGTATTTTATTTATTGGATTGTAGTTCCAAAGAAAGATCTGCTGCGGTGTAAAGTGAAGGGCTGCTACGTGAGTACGAACTAGATTATATCACACATAGGTACATTAATATCATTATTAAATATATAATTATAGCAATATTTCCCAAGTAAAATCCAGGTGTTCAGGCGTAAAGAACTAAGCCTTGGGTATATAGTGGCTTAGTCAGAAATAGATGGAGACTTATCGGTGATATCAGTAATGCGAGCTAACCTGGCGGTACTAAGGAATTGTGCCTTATTAGAATTAGAAGATTATGTTCTAATCTTCTTAAATAAACATTTTTACTTGCGGCTTTGGTGGTTAACTAGCTGAAACCAGAGTGAGTAGAGCTGGTCTCGCCGCAGCGCTCACGAGAATCGCATCGCCTAGAAAGAAACAGGCACAGGCATAAAGGATAGGGACCACTTCGTTCCCTACCGGCATTCTACTGGTCACACCTCGAACCGCACATCTTCGGTGACGAATCCCTTCCCCATTTAATTACCGATAGCCGTCATAAAAACAATCCTCCAACCCTACCCCCATCAATTCATCCGAAAATAACAGCAGCTGTTATATTTTATAAGTTCCAAAGGGGTTGGGTTGGTGGGTGTTGTGGGTTTCCTAGGTCCCAACCCTTAAAATTGAGTTTTTCATTTTTTCACCTACTTAGCGGTTCCTAAAATATTCATCTTAAGTTTAAATTTCTTAAAATCCAACCTTAACTTAATCTAATTTACACAATTTATCGTTCATTTCAAAGCTTAGCTAACCTAAGTTTAATTTTAGTTTTCATAATCAGTCTGCACCGTTCGGTGAAAGCTGGCGATTATTATTACCATTCACAGTTTAGACTAAATAGGTTTGTTTCGCTTCCTGTTGTATAGGCTAGCCACTGCATTGGCTTAATGCTTCCGGGTAGATGTGTAGTATTATTGACGACGTTGTTGGGCGCATAAGCTTAATTGAATTAGCCGCAACGTCAAATATATGGTTTTCTACTTTAGTGGAGTGGAAGTACCTAAATGGTCACTGGCTTCAAGCGGTCTAAGGACACGGTGAATAGCGGTTGTATTGAACTCAAAGTGCTTCTCAAATAGGTACCCTACTACTAGTATTAGTTATTTAGTACCTAATATTAATTTTCCTGAATAAATTTATAGGGTCTATAGAATCCTGGTACTAGGAGCAGCACCGTATCAGCTATAATAGAAATTAATAATACGTACAAATTTCTGCCTCAAGTGTCGAGTGAGAAAAGCCAGGGTTAGTAGAACAGGTGTGTCCTGGGATAATAGCATTGCTTGTTGAGTCTGGTCAGCCATTCGGGAAAGAAATGTTAGTCTTGAGAAGACCGGGCGAGTAAGGTGGGCGGATTCGGACGGCCACAATTTCCAGAACACTATACCTAATAACCAGCCAGCTGGTCAGCCATCCGGGGGCCTAGCAGGCAGTAGCCGAAATTCCGGTTCCGGCGAAAATGGTATTCCGGTTGCGGTTCCGGCATAGGGCAAAAACAATACCGGAACCGGAATTCCGGTTTAAAATTTTTATATGAAATTTTCCACATTTTTGCTTCCTCTCTGATCCAAACATATGTAATATATTACACAATGATCAAGCTCCAATGCAACCAAACAAAAGAAAAGATTCACTAAGCATTTGCGTGTGAAACGTAAGTAGGGCACATAATTTCAGTAGGAATTTTTCATAATAACCTACAGGGGTTTGTTTACAAATCAAAGCCAGGTCGATGCCTGTAGCAGCTATTTTTCACATTCAGAAGTCTCCGGGTTACGTTCGAATTAAACCGGTTCAACTGGGTAACAGAGTATATATGGCTTACGTAGAAGTACTTAGCGCATGCTTGGCTAACAAATTGCGTCAAGCACCAGCCAGTTCGCTTGTAAACTTTGTAAATCAGGCTAAATTGAAGTAAAGTAACGTTATCTGCAACGCAGCCAGAAACTGCTTTCTTGGCCATGAAGTGTATTTATTGAAACTGTGCAAGCAGCATAACAGTCTCATTTATAGCATTCAGATTAGAAAGCTATCATCATTATCATCTAACTGACGGCAATGTTTGTCCAACGCTATCCTAAAGAGTGTCTGTTACCACTGATCAGAAAATTACTTTCTATCTATTAATTTCTCTTAGAATCTTACAAACCAATAATTTCAAGTTTCCTACAGAACAACATGTAACAAACGTAGTTGTAGTAAAGGGAGGCGACTGGGGACAGAGAGAAAGTGTTTATTCTACGCTCCATGCGTTGTAAGCACATTAAATTTGACGCAGTATACGCAAGGGTGTATAGTGGAAGGCATTTTTTTGCTGTGGGTATCCAAAAAACGACATATTGATCGATAAATAAACATTATTAGCTTCCTCAGTCTCTTTAGTTTAAGGAAAGGCAATAATGCCACCGCAATACATTAAGCTTAATGTAAAAGTTATTTTTAATACGTACATTTTAAATCCACTATACCTTAATTTCTTCCTTTATCTGTTTTACAATATATTTAAATTTCGAAGACCAGGTTCCGGTTCTTCTTCTTAAAGCGGTTATCAGCGATAAGGACGATGTTGAGACTGCCTAGATCCAGATGTCGCTGCCCTGACTGCATCACGTCGGATTCTTTTCCATTGCTTGCGATTCTGAGCTGCGTCTACGACTACATCTAGCGATTTCTTCCGCATGAAGAAATTGAGGGGAGAGAGGTCTGAAAAAATCTGGCATTTCCACTGCTTCTTGGGGCATTTCGTGGACATTTCCACTCGTCTGGATGATCATCTAACAACAGTTTCTTGGCGAATCGATTGTCATCTATCCGACAGACGTGCCCTAGCCACCGAAGACGATTAGACTTGACGTGGTTTGCAACAGTAGATTGATTACAACATAGATGACTGATTTCTTCGTTTGTGAGTCGTTGTAGACGGGAGATACTGAGAATACGTCTGAGACAGGACATCTGGAAAACTTCCAGCTTGCTTATATCTGTATTTAGAAGCGTCCAACATTCAGAGCCATATAACATAGTTGGCATAACAATGGCGTTAAAAACACACATTTTCGTTCTGATGGATATCTCGGGCGTGACCACAGGCAGCGTTCTAGACGAGCGAAGGTTTCCGAGGCTTTGCCGATTCTTGATGTCATTTTGTCAGAAGCCACAACAGCCGAGCGAGAGATCTTGCATCCAAGATACACAAAATCGTCGACGCGTTCTAAAGCTTCGCTTTTCAGCCTGATAAACGGATTATCAAATCCGACGGAGATTACTTTCTTCTTTGGAGCGCTGATCTTGAGGCCAATCTTTGACGCAGCTGAGTCCACAGAGTCAATAAGTTGTTGGGCGTCTGCTACAAATCCAGCAGAGAGCGATGTCGTCCGCATATGCAAGGTCTTTAATGCATAGGTCGGATGTAATACGAAAAGTAGGTGCATCAGCAGGGCGCATTATCCAATCGATAATCACATTGAATATGTTTAGAGACAGGATACATCCTTGACGGACTCCCGTTGTGATGCTTAAACCTTCCGAGGTTTCTCCGTACACATGAACATTGCAGCGCGCGTTTTCATAGTAATCCCATAGTAGTATTAATTTAATAGTAATTTCATAGTATATGTAATAATTTCATTTGAAATTCTATTTGCACTATAGTGCGGGAAGATATTACGATATTTGGTACGTATACGGCCGAATACCGAATGTTCTGGAACTTATGTATGTGTGAGGGTGTACCCAGAATTCCGCTTCCAGCAAAAACCGTGTTAGTTGCTGTACCAGCAAAAGGAAAAAATCTTACTTAACCGTGATTACGGTTTAAAAATTTTCACGTTTTTTGTTCAAGCTATGGTCCAAACATACGTTTATATATACAATCATCAATTTTCTTTCAGAACCAGACAAAATAAATTTTCTTCGGGTTTCTAGCGAAATAATATACAACAGCCATATAGGTATGTATAGCATTTCGACGCTATAAGAAAAGGGTTGAAATTTATTTGTCAACGCTCTATTTGTGCGGTCTACATCTATTGCGGCACGGCGGAAGGCATTTCAGTTTTCTGCATACCGCAAAAATCATGCACACGTTATTTCAATAGATACATGAAAAATTAGTATTGTGAGATTCTTGAAGGTCCCAGGGAGACATTAATTTTATAGCAATACATTAATTTCAACGTACATGTCATTTTAACCACGGTACCTTTCTTTATTCATTTGTTCTACTATATATAGATTTATAACACCCGGTCCCATTTCGTTTGTAAATGTACAGTTCCGGTTTCGTTTTGAACGTACAGATCCTGTTCCGTTTACGAATTTTGAATTTTTGTATATTTCTTATAGCTTAAATTGTAATAGCATTTTGATTTTAGGTTGGGTGATTAATAATGGAAGCTAATAGGGAGGAGAGTGAAAGGTGTTATGAAATTGGCAAAAAGTACTATCGAGAGGGTAACAAAGCAAAGGCGTTGAAATTTTTGAACAAGGCCAATCATTTGTGCAGTTCTCCAAAAATTACAGGTGCATATCTTTACTTTTTTACGTGATATATCTTTTATCGACTTCGTATAGACCATTTTTCTATTTCAATATTTGCTGTACATTCCAGATATATGTACGCGTATTAGTGATAAATTGCAATTGATTAAGGGCGACTCTGTTACAATATTTCCATGGTGTCCCCAAGTTCGGAACTGGGCGATTCCTCCAGTTTATGTTGGAGATTCAGCTTCCTGGTGACTAGTACTGTGACAGTCCGGCAACATCAAGAATATCTGATTTGGCAGCTAATTGCAATTGTGCTACTGAAATGGGAAATATTAGTGATTATACTGAAGGGAAAACTTAGAGATTTTTACTACTCATAATAGGGAAAAATTCGTATATTTTTAACTCATCAGGCTAAAAGTTACTAATTTTTAGTGGCGCCCTGGCTTCTCTAAATAGTGAGGAGGGGACAGGTATTTCGATATTCACCTAAGTTCTCTCTCCTCAGGTAAATTTTGGCCTCCTCAGCTCATCACAGGTACTTTTTCGCGCCAATAAAAACTAGCAAATTTTGTCTAATGGGCTCAAAATATTCGAAATTTTTCATTTTGGACTAACAATGCCAAAATTTTCCTCTGTAGGCTAAAATCACTATAATTTCATCTTTATAAGCACAAGTACAATCAGCTGCCAAATTAAATATTTTTCTGACGCTAACAGTACTTTAAGGTTTACTCAGTTCACCTGAGGGATCCCCAGATGAACTGGTAAATCGTTTCCCAGGTATTGTGATTCCTCGTTTCCACTGGGGGACCTTCAGTCATGCCCCCAGGAACAATATTAGTACTTTGGACAGGGGAACTTAAGGAGGCCGAAATACCTGCGAGCTTCCTGCCCTATTTGGATGATCCAGTAATTAACGTATAAGCATAATCAGTTGCCAAACCAGACTTTTTGACGATTATTTACGGTCTCAGTATATAGATGCTTTACGGTTTCTTTACTTCAACTGGAGGGACCCGGAGATGAACTGTGTGAATCGTCTGCATCTGTGTTTTGAGTTCCCCAGTTCGGAACCCCTCAGATCATGCCACAGGTATAATTTTGATAGTTTGGAGAAGCCAGGCGCGATGAAGTACCAGAGGGCATGAATAGAGAGAACCTGTGTAAGGTCGAAATATCTAAGGGCCTCGTCCAATTTGGATAAGCAAGTAATTAAAATATCACCGTCTGACTTTTTGTTCATTTTAATTAAAACAGCTATATTTATAGTTATTACCCTTAGTCTGATTTTAGGCATTTTTGTCTCAGGTACGTAATGTTCGTTAAATATTAATTCTACCCATACAGGCTTGTAACAGATTAGTGGATATGTCTAATTTTATACGATAAGATTAATGTTAGTTTTGGGCCGTTTGTACATTATACTAGTGGCCCACATTTAAACTATTGACTTGTTGAGGCCAAGTTTTTTTTTTAATTCTGAGTAGAATTCTAGTCTGCATAGAATTTCTCTCTAGTACAAAAAGAGCTCAATAAAAAGACTCATGTTTTCACTGGTTATGAACATACGTCGGTTTTCGTGTGTTGCCAGTCTTATGCGTGATTCCGGGTTAGATGCGCGAACCAAAATTATTCTTTTGTCAAAATGACGAATTTATTCGCGCAGAAATTCGCGTTCGCATTTTCACCATTGGTATTCGTATTTTTGTGAACGCGAATATGGGCTCCGCGATTTACGAATGGAATTTGTGTTCGCACACATTAGTCCATTTTGCACGTTTGTCCGTGTTCATTAATTGTCATTCTGGATCAGATATCAATATTCGCTATCGATTTGTGTATTATAGCATACGAGAAAAAATGCGATTGGTCATCGCGTTTTCACTTGTACGCGGTAAACAAAATACGACGCTAAATCAGAAAATAGTGGCCGCGAACATCGCCTACACGTTGTAGCGTCGCAAATCCTGTACGCGTGCACAAGTGAAAATCATAATTTCTACGCGTTCATCGCTTTTGCGACCATGAACTGACTTGTCAAAAAAGAACCTATGTGTACGCACCTAAAATGGGCTCTTGCATTATGAGCTCATTTTGAAACCCATTATTACCAAATCCTACAAGGTACTTAGGTAACTGTCGTAATAACCCGTCAGTTGCATATAGCTCGCTCTACAAAATCCGTTCAAGAAATCCAATATGTTTCGATCGGCTATTATGAAGATATGTTCGTTTTCGATTATTTCGGATCTCTCGGGTTCCATTTAAATTCTATTTTTACTTATTCCTGCAAAGTAGGTTACGGCCCAGTAATGAATCCTATAAAGCAACATAGTGCTTCTTTCTTTCTACAAAATGAATCAAAGAAGACTTATATATATTTTCATTAGTTATGGGGATGTGGCCAGTGTCGTGTATCTCAGGTCTCATGCGCCCATTTTAAAGCCAGGTTAAGCCTTAATCTTGGATGCAGTGATAACACTATGCAGTTTCACAGAGCCTCAGTTTCTTTGCAAAATGAACATGGTCTGACTGAATTAGCTGTACCCTTTGTCGGGATATTGTCAAAAAATTTGTTTTGTTGGACCCCATTTTGACCCTACGCGGCCCTCTTCGACCCACTTTAACAGAGAAAAGTAGTTGGAATCGGCTTTTGGCACTAACCCAAAGGGCACAAGTAGAGATTTAAAGCTTGCGCTATGGCGCGGTACGATTTGACGTTTGCAAATTTGAGCTATGGATTTCAGGAGAAAATATTCGCAAACTGGCAGCCCCAAATTTTACATATGAAAAGTTATAATTCTTCATTATATGTGGTACTCGTTCAGTTCAGATATGCTA